>JAULBU010061048.1:0-11557 GCA_032358235.1 Odonthalia washingtoniensis | reverse complement strand
CGTAGGTCGAAGTATCACAATCCATGCCGGGAATGATCAAGGGGTCGATGAACAACCTTCAGGTGGTTCCGGTTCAAGAATCGCCTTCGGTGTCATTGGTTACGCTAACCCTGAACTCTAACTTATTGTTTGTTTATTTGATTAATACATTTTCGGTTGTTTCCCTTCTTTTTCTTTTGTAAAATTATTCTCTTTTATTCTTTTGCTATAAAAGAAGCATGACGCACTGCAAATGTCACTGGTACTTTGCTTTTTTTTTTTTTAAAAGCTGTTTCATACCCCATTCCGTACCATTTTAATACTCACGTAGTCCTTCTACGGAGACAACGTACCATACCTACACCCAATGCATCGAATAGTCTCATGTAAAATAAATTACGCTGATTTCATTCATACTACTGTAAGCCACACATTGTACACTGTAATGTGTAATGTTAAATTTCTTCATCGTCATCGTCATCGTCATCGTCGATCTTCGACGGTGGGAACTCACCAACAGTCACATTAGAAGGTCTCGCCATACCGCCAAAACCCGCCTCACATTCGAAGTATCTGACACCTTTCACCAGCCCATCATTCTTACCGACAGGTTCATCAAAATCAACACCAATCCACCATCCACCCGGTAATTCCTTTAAATCCTTACCTATAAATTGTACACTTCCTCTTTTCCCACCTGGATTAACTTCACATCTCCCACCAACACTAAACCCTTCAGGTTTATCGCAACCCATATCTAATTTTACACCAATTGGATTATTCTTCTCTTTTTGCTTCCTTCTTATTTCATTATGCATAGACCAATTCGGATCGGATTTCCTCATTTTTTCTTTATATTTACGATACGTCCCTTCTTTCTTATCATATGCCTCCTCTGATAATTTGTATTTAGCAACTAATGATACATCTTCTAACCACCCTCCAGCAGATGCTGATAATGGGTCTGTATCATTTATATATAATGTATCTCCAGTTTGTACTCCATACCATCTTAACGTTGCACTCTCATTACTTAATACTTTTGAATTATGCATCAATCCCATGCTCGAAGGTTTCGTACCTGTATGTAAATATAGTCGCTCTTTTATTTGTGATATACTCATACTTGAATCTAATCGAAGTTCACTAATATGTGTATCTTTTAAATTTGAATGTTCAATATTTAAAAGTAATAAATTTGGTGATCTTGATGATCCTTCATTTTCACGTTCTGATGTTACCCATGTACGTACTTCTTCGACCGTCGTCGGTACTTGATAACTCATTTTTGTTGTGATGGTGATCGTGGTGATGGTTGAGTGTTGATGCTGATGCTTTGTTTTATCATTTCGAAAAGACGTTTCCACAAGAAAAGAACTGTCCCAAAGTTGCTACACACATATTATTAGTGTGGGCTTTTCTTTTTTAAATTAATTTCCCCTATTAATTTTTTACTGTCAAAATTAATTCTCTTTCATATAGCACTCTTTTTTTAAAAAAATTTAAAAACCCTAATTTTTTTTCATTTTTTTTCAACAAAATTTAAAAAAAAAAAAAAGATTAGGGATTAAAATCGAGATGCTCTAATCTTTTCAATGTAGTGTCATTTTATTCCCAACAAAATGAATTACCCCACACCATCCCAATTTCTCAATTTCGTATTCATCATCAATAATCTTTAATAATCTTTATATGTAATTAACTACCGCAATTTCCAATGCAATTATCTACGGTATCAAAAACACTTTGGTCATCATTACCAACATTAGTATCATCTGAAACAACACAAACAGAAGCAACATTTCAATCATTAATAATACCATGTGGAATTTTATTATTATTTTTTGGAACATTTATATTAAAACAATTTATGCTATTAACATCAACTATATATATATCAAAATTACTATCAACTTCATATTCATTAACAATACCGATAATATTGATAATAATTGTAACAACGATTGTGATGTATTATATATTGGAAAAAGGTCCTAAATATTTAACAGGTGGATTATTAGGTATATTATTAGTTTCAACTTTGTACATGTCTAATATTTTTATATTTGCTGTATTTGTGTTTTCATTTTCTTCTATTTATCATGTCGTTCCAAATGAAGTTTCAGTATTTATTACTAGTATTGGTGGTGCTTTTCTAATGTTTCATGGTATGGCTATTATCGATCATCATAATAATAATATCATCTTTTTTAATATTCCTTCACAGTCTTTAGGTAATTTTAATTTATGGTTTTCTGTTTTGAGTTTCTTAATAGTCAGTGTACTTGGTTGTGGTGTTCAATTTGTGCTCATGTATTCGCAACAAGAAAGAATAGTTTCACGTTCTCAATCTGTACCTATTCCATAATCCTCCTCTTCCCTCTTCTTATTTAGATATACACTGTATTCACACCAAGGTGGATTTAAAGAAGTTGCGAGAACGTGAGGATGAATGTCAAGAAAAAGGCGGGTAAAAGGTAATCTCCCGCCATAGATGGAAACAGATGGACGACGAATTTTTATTATTATTGATATTATGTACGTGTAGGCCGTGTACATGTACATGTACAGTGTACAATGTAAGTGTACAGTGTACAATGTAAGTGTACAGTGTACAATGTACAATTGTCATGTAAATGACAATTGAATTGTTTGTTGCTTTTCGAAAAAATCAGTATTGAATGATTTTTTAAAATCATTGCATTCATTATTTCCTGAAGCATAAAATTTATTTAATTTTAGGGAAGCGCTTAATTCTATGGATTAATGAAGTCACACGTGGCATCTTAATACTGGAACATGAATTTACAAACACCTTTGCTTTGGTCCCGAGTCCTGACACCGCCCCCTGACACCGACTTTTCTACTAATCACACCCCTCGTTGGATTAAGGCAAAAAGTGTTTAAAAACAGTTTCCTTAACTGCCTCAAATCCAGTTTTGTCATTTTTCATCTATATCCCTTCGCTGATCTTCACACTCAACACAAAACAAGATGAAGACGCTATGGATTCATCGCCGACATCATCATCCTCTACTACCCATTGTACGTGTCGTAATTGTTGTTTTCTTTCTTTCTTTTGCGAAATTATCGAATGCATCTCCATTCACATCGTATCAACTTGAAGAACAACTATCGAATCATGGAGTAGATGACGTTGGACCAGCCATAGCAAATGCAACACAATTAGCATTACAACAAGCGGAACAAATTCTATCAAATTACACATCAATTCTTCATGGAATAGCCATACCATGTGGTATAGCTGTTGCATTTTTTGGATATTTCTTATTATCACCTGTACTATTCTTAGCTGCATTTATAACAGGAGGTGGAGCATCATTCATAGCAGTATCAACAATATTATCAGATTTCACACCATCATCAACAGCAGGCTCATCAATATCAACACCTACAGGTGCATGGATATCAATAGGGGCTATGTTATTAGGTGGTGCATTATTTGGATTTTTAGCAATGAAAGCTTTACCATTAGGCATGTTTGCAGTTGGTGCTTCATTAGGTGTCATTTTTACTTCAACATTACGCAGTACATTAATACCGAAATTGTTTCCTAAAAATCCACGAACCGCTTTTATTATAATAGCAGTTTGTTTAGGGTTATTGTTAGGGATATTAGCATTAATATTTCAGAAACAAATGTTGATTTTCAGTACTGCTTATGCAGGTGCTGTTGCAACTATATTTGGTATAGGCCATTTTACAGGTCATTTTCCAACAGCTTCACAACTTGAAAAATTACCAAAAGGTGAGTTTAACAATGGTTGGGTTTTATTATATTTAGGTATTGCTTTTATTTTAGGTACTTGTGGTATGTTTTTCCAATTCTGGCTTGCCAAAGATAGACAGATGCCTGAATATGCTCCATATGATAGACAAAGAAGATTTCCTTCTAGAAATAGAAGAAGACAACATAGATATGAAGAAGCTTATTGGGATGAAACGGATGGAAGTGATGACTATGATGAATGGGATAGTAATGATAATGGACGTTATGAACAACGAAGACCAAGACCAAGATCTTATAGACAATCTAGGGCTAGTAATGGAAAAAGAGGTATTCCTCAAGGAACACAACATGATGATGATGTTAGAGTTGATCGTGGTGCTCAACAGATTGTTCAACCTGTTTATGTCGTTGCTCAACCACAACATCAACAACAACATGCTCCTGTAATGAATGGTGTAGCAAGTGAACATGAAGGAATGACAATTGCTGCATCGAATTCTGCACCAGCTGTAATGAAATCATGGCCAAACTCTGAAAAAAAACTCGAATCTAAACAAATAGAAGATCAAGAAGATGAATTGGCCATGATGGGTACTTTAGAAGATGATGATGATAATTTCATCAGCAGCAAAGAACCAGGAAGAAGGAATAGAGGTAGAAAGAATAATAATACAAATAGTGAAATGATGGAAGATGGTATTAGTAATGGTAATGGTCATAGTGGTGAATCCGAATTGATCGATGGCTTCGTACAATCTTCGCCTGCTTTTCTTGTTGATGTACCATTGGATGACAATATGAAGGATTTCAGTAGAATCAAAGTTTAAAAATGATAAGTTTTAAGAAAAAAAAAAAAGGAAAAACATTATATATCAAAATGAAAATTATATCAAATGTTATGCTTGTAATTCAGCGAGGAAAGAAGCATGTCCTATATGCTTCAAACCGTTTACAATTAAAGGAAATTTTCGTCCATCAAAAACAGATTTAAGATAATCTTGTTCGAAATATCTTTCTGATAACATTAAAGGTACAGTTACAACATCGGCTTTATCATTTTCATCGTCACCATTTTGCAAAGGAACAGGAGCATGTTGAGAAATTAAATCATCTTCTAATTTGAGATTATCTTCATTTTTAAATGAATTATTATGAATTTTAAAACGATTTTTACGTATTTTTCTTAATTTCTTTCGTTTGTCTTGTATCGCTGAATTCCATTCAATACTTTTCAAAATAGATAACGGCAATTCTTTAATCAATGGACAGTCGACAATATTAAGAGACGTCAATTTACATAATTTAATACCCATATTCCTAGGTAATGATGAAAGGTTTGTGCAATACGATAAATCCAATACATTTAGTCTAGATAAACTTAATATACATTTAGGTAATGAATGAAAGGAACATCTAGAAAGATATAATTTATAAATGAATTTACATTGTTTGAGTACAGTTGGTAGATCAGTTATAATGATTGGTGAAGAAGATGTTCGTGATATATCTAATATTCTTAAATGTCTTAGTTGATTAATAGAAGAAAGTGAAGATTGTGAAGAATTTTTAATATAAAGTTGTTTTAAATTTGCAAATTCAATAGGTGTTAATAATAAAGATTTAGTTGAACGACGTCCACTTTGTGATGATTTTAACCATGCATCTCGTAATGGTTGTAGTTGTTTAACTTGTTTATGAAATAATGTTTCTTCTTTTTCTTCACTTCCATCACCCATTGATAATTCAAATGTAGTTAATTCTTCTTTTTTTGTCTTGTAATGACGTGGGATGAATAATCCTCCTAGTAATGCAGAGTATAAATCAAGTAGTTTCAACTTTTCTGTTATTCGACTTTGTAATTCCGATGGAAGGTCCATCCATGTTGTTGGACGTCGACGTTTTCTTCTATTCCGTTTTCTCTTTTCTGTACCTATCGCTGTCGTTGATATTGTTGTCAAGTCGGGATTTAATCCAAAATTTTCAAGTATTTCAATTTCTAACTTTGTGCGTTTTACTTTTGATGTACACCGTTCCTCCTTTGATTGTTGTTCAGTTTGTTCGTTGCTAGCGTGCATTTTTGTTGTTGGAAGTGGAAAAAAAAAGGCGCGGTTGGGTAACCAATATGAGACGCTTTTTCAAAATAAAATAAAATAAAATAGGGAAGTATTAAGAGCATGGGAGAAGAATACTTTGGAAAAAACACGTATTGGGACGGTTAAACATTATAAACGCTATTTACTATTTACATGTCAGTCTTGATTATAAGTGAAGCAACATCAGTGGTCTAGTGGTTATGATCTCCGCCTCCCACGCGGAGGACCCGGATTCGATTTCCGGCTGGTGTACTTTTTTCTTTTTTTTTAAAAAAAAAAAGATTTATAAAATCTTGGTGCTTTTGAATTTTCGTCAAACCAACGATCTTTGCTTTTCACATACCTCTCCTTTTAAAAATATCCATAAGTGTTTGTTTGTGTTGTGCAACTTTATCGGTGTCATTTTCCATCTTCAAAATTTCACTCACCGTCGTACACCATACTAAACCATTACTATTCCCTCTTGCAACAAGAAATATCCTTCATCCTATCCTTTTCAATGTCAAGTGTAGCGTTACAGGAAAACTTCAAATCATCTTATTCCGTCATCTATACATATATCATTTACTCGCACACTGACTGTTGAATTCTACTGTTGAGTGGCAGAAACGCTTGAAAAACAATTATTCATTACTCGCCCGGTTGGGTGTAATGCATGGATTGCGCGCATCAGATTCTGGCGATGGGAAGAAAAGAGTTTGCTTTACAGCCTGTCCGCGTTTATTTGTTGTTTTTAAACAATGAAGAAATCGTTCTTCATCGTAATAACTGATTTCACCATACCATACTACTGTGTTGGTGAAGCTCACAATGTCGTTTGGGTACAGTAACCTCTTGACCTCTTGAGTCACGTATGAGAAACGTGTCCAGGTGTACTGTTTGTGCTATGCTATCGGTCGGAAATTTTTTAAAAAAAAATATCGTTCATTTAGCAATTAGCAATAAGAAGTAATAGTAATGCGCATTGGTTTAGGTTGGGATAGCGAACGTAAAGCAAGTCGGTGCAAAAAAAAAAAATGACGGGCATAGACCAAGATGAAGAGAAAAGGCATGAGATGCCAGGGTTACAATTTGAAACATCGTCGAAAGCAGTGTTACTGCCTGGGGACAAAGTAGCGACGCTGATGGACACGCCTCGAAACCCATCGCAGTCTTCAATTGGTCATAAACGACCTGTGATCCGTCTCGGTACGGGGTTGACACAGAACAAACATGAGATAACATGTACGAAGAGTGGTTTACTTCAAAGTGATACTAAGCGTAACAAGTTACAAATACTACATAATCAGAAGAGATACATCGCAAACACGGAAGAGATGATAATCGGAATAGTACAGGAAAAACATAGCGAGGATTACCGACTAGATATAAATGGTAGCGATTGTGCGATTTTAGGATCATTAAGTTTCGAAGGTGCGTCGAAGAAAAATAAACCAAACCTAATCGTCGGTTCAGTGGTGTATTGTCGGGTGGTCGGTGGTTGTAAAAATATGGAACCTGAAGTAAGTTGTATCGAAATCGGAAGTTCTAAAAGTTGGACAGGTGGTGAAAGTTTATATGGTGAATTGAAAGGTGGTACAATCATTAAAGTTTGTTTATTACTTGCTAGACAAATGATCAAAAAAAATGATAATGTTTTGAAAACAATCGGTGAAAAAGTCCCCTTTCAAAGCGCAGTTGGAATGAACGGTTGGGTTTGGATTCAAGCTGCAGATATTAAAAACACTATTGCCATAGCACAAGCCATCAAGCAAGCTGATTATTTACAAGCCGAAGAATGGATTTCATTTGTAAATAAGTTATTCAGTGATTGTAAATGAAATGAAATGAAATATATATACATATATATTTACTGCTTCGGTCGTCTTTGTTTCTTCGCTTGTAACACACTCATATCATGTGCTTTCTTGGCTCTTTGCATAGCCCTCCATGCGCGTAAATCGGCCCTGGCGCCAGCCGCGTTAATTGTTAAAATTACAGATATTGAAATCAACTATGGTTGTTCATTTCGTAAGCCTTTCTTCCGCTTCTTCTTCCTATACGACTTCAATGAACGAGTGAATGCGCCAAAGACTTACGTAAAGGCCTAAAGGTGTTCCAGTGATCGTGTTCATTATGCCCATGTCGGGTTGTCGGGTTTGGTTTCGCTTTGCTTTGCTTTTTGAAACATCGACAAAAGAACAGGCGGCCGTCACATGGCGGTGAAGGGGGAAAAGGGGGAAAAGGGGGAAAAGTGGCTATTCAGTGGGGGTGGTCATCAACTGTAAATTAGTTGTATGCTTACAGTTGTTCCCTTTTCAGGAAAATAATTAAATTTTAATGCACTTCCAACGTCAACATGATAAAAAAAGAAAAGGGAAAATACAAATACAATAAGAAAAATATAAAATAAAACAGCAAGGCAATAGATAATGAGCATGTTGTGTTGAGATTGGGCAAGAAGGAGAAAAGGAGAGAGTCGGAAACAGATGCGGAAGAAAGAAAAATTATAAAAAAAACATGGTAAATGTTGTTGTTGACTTGGTCAAGGCAATGCACGAAGAATCATTGCGGGATCAACGTTTGGAGGTAACGATGCAACAATTTGCTTCCTTGTTTCCTCTTGAAGGCGATCATGAGCACGATTCACAGCAGCCGATACTAGTCCTTCGATCGCTTTCGGTCCTTCTTTTCCAATTGAAGCACTCACGTTTAACTTAACTAAACGTCCATCTCCAGATAATGTGGCTTTCACCAATCCTTGGCCTGACTCTCCAACGACGTGCATTGATGAAATGGCTCGACTTGCAGATGACAGCGCTTGTTTGACGACTGATTGACGTACTAATGTTGTTGCCAAAGCTTGAGAAGCCATTTTGTTTTGTTTTTATTTATTTCAAGAAAAAATGAGAGCGGATGAGAAGTGTCCTGGTACAAAAAGAGTTGGAAGAGTAGAAGTGAAAGTTGCGGTGGGTTGGTCTTTTAGTGTTTTTTTAAGTAACAGAAAAACAAGAGATTGGAGGAGTTAGGCATCTCGAAAACAGGTCGGGATTTAGGCGAGAATACAGACCAAGATGAATTTTAATTACATTTATGATGGGGTGTGTTATGTTGTCTTTCTCTGTTTTCTGTTTTCTGTTTTCTGTTTTCCGTTAGCGTCGGAACGAACACAATTCATGTTCACAATTCACAATTCAAAGTGTGCCATTGCGGATGAGCAGCGCGGCCCATAGTTGTCGAGGAGATTGACGCGTATGTTGGGAGATAGTGGTTCATGTATGGATTGAATTGTTTTCACTTGTCAACGTCATCCTACCAACTCATACATCGTCTTGTTCTTACAGACCGTTTCAACAACTGTAGAACATTAATTGGTTCATTGTTATTCCGAACATCCCAATAAACATATCCCAAAAACTGTTATCCATCCACACTCATCTGTAGAAACCCCCCAAATCAAACTTGATAACCGACCGAAAAATACGTGTGAGCTGTAGCCTTGCGACGGGCTGGCGGTTACTAGCAACCACCCACACTAAACTATGGCGAAAATGATTTCAAATGCAATGTTTGGTACTAAATTTTGAATATACCTAAATTGAAGATTTTCCAAACTTTTTTTTATATGCCCCCCTGCAATGGCACTGCCGATTTGAAAACGGACAAGTTGGAGGTGAAAGCTCACGAAAAATCATGGCGAGAATCACGTGTAATGTCTGGCATTTTGTGAAATGAAGGCGTGAAGGAGAAAGCAATTTTCTATCTAGAAAGTGTTTTTTTTTTTGGATAAGCTACTCAACGTATGTGTTCAGGCTAAATGGCAAAGTGCGTTCAGCATAAGCTGTCTCCTGTCTCCCCTCTCTGTTTCTGTTCCCCCTGATTTATTCGTCAACGCTCTTCTCTTATAGCCATCGAAAACCGACCCCATCGACTCTAGCGTATGCATTATACGCTCCCGTGTTCGTTCGCCAATGTATCGCATGCATTCGCCGTATACCTGCGCTTACCGCCGTGTTCCCGCCATCGCTTTCATTTGACATTCACATCTTGCGCCTCGAACAAATCGCGAATCCACTGGACCGTTTGTCGAAGCCAGTAGTCGCGTCTTTCGTGCAGTGTGGTGACTGTATCATACAATCCCTTTGAGTAGACGTTCAGCTCTGCGTAAACGTCTGTTAAGGGAATAGAGAACTCAGTCCCGTTTTCAAGTTGTATCCTTGATCGTCCGCTTCCGTACAAGAGAGTATCTCGGCGCCATATGATGAGTAGAATAATCTTCGTTGCTTCGTACTGGCCCAATCAATGAGATGGTATATGTCGCTCTGTTCTTTCTTCGATATGTATCTCATGCTGTTCACTATCCTTGTGTGGTTGTACTAGGAGCTCTTTGTGACATTGAATGTGGCATCCAAAAATGAGGCAATTAACATCTTTTCTGTGTTATTGTTCGGTGGTCTGAAGGTTTTCCTTGCTTTCAACCTCTTAAAATCCTTCAGAATACCATTAGTGTGGATTAGATCGTCTACTTTTAACATTGGCACCGCCTGATGCATCCACGACCAAACGTAAGATGAATTTGAAACGTTGCTTGAACCTATCCAGACAAATGTTCTTGGTAATGAACTAAAGGCCTCTTTATCTGCCTCAGTTGCCTTTTCAATGCGATGTTTCCTACGTTCAGAGCTTATTTAGATCGGATTCATGTCGTTCATATAATTCTCCATCGAAATATATTTATTGTACCATCAATTACTTGATTCATGTCGCTTCCATTACACCTAATATCCACGTCTATGATAGCCTTGCTTATAGGGAATCGCGTCCCTACATGAGCTTTGAAATTCTTAATCTCCACAGGTGAGCTGGCCATGAGCAAGTCATCCTGAATTTTGCCATCGTCATCCTAATGCTTCCATCTGCGTTTTGTTTCACAAAAAAATGTGAGACAAGAAACACTCGTTCGAAATTAGCTTCATGTATCAACCAACGTTCGAATACTTTCGATCACTGCCTTCCGGCTTCCGTAATACCATACGACATGTTCACCAGCCGCCACAATGTTCCTCTTTTGGCGCCACACTCCCCCGGCGGCCGTACAAATATTTCACGCTGTATTGGCCCCATTTGTAGATAAGCTCCTATAATATCAAGGCACCCAAGTATAAATTACAGTACAGTGGCCAAATGCTGCAGAACAGGCGGATCACGTCAAATTGAGCCGTCGCTGAGTCTTTCCGTATATCGCCTTTCATATTAGCTCGATTGAAATGTGTACAATTCTTGATTTCAGTCGCATCTTATTGTTTTGTTTCTTTTTGATCTTGTACACGAAGTTTGAAGAGATCACATTAGCTTCTCGGGGCATTTCAGGTTATTGCACTGCTACATACGCATCATCCCAATTCGCTTCTGTAGTGCAATGCACTTCCCAAAGAATGGAAGGAAGGAGAAAGGCACTAAGGGTGTTCGAGGTCCTCTTTCCGCAGTAGCTTGTATCGGCTTTGCACTCCACCAAAAGGGGAGGGGTTGAAGTTGTCAGGTGAGGCTCGGCGAATGAGCGAGGTGGTGAGTATTACTTGTCACGACCGCGGTCGGCGAGGTACGATGTGTGAAGGTCGGAGTTGAATCTTGGTCATGCTTGTAAGACTATGGATACAACACGACGTGAGGTGAGTCGGACCAAAGGTGATACGTGTAAGGTGTTATTGGACGACTCTCGCAAGCGAGATAGAATGACTATAGTGGCCGAAAAGGG
>JAULBU010061037.1:0-11557 GCA_032358235.1 Odonthalia washingtoniensis | reverse complement strand
AACAGACTAATTGAAGTTGTGACTGGTTGCCCCATACGAAGTGTGGGGTGAACGAACATAATATCAGACCGTATCTGTGGCGTGAAATATTTCCTAACTCATAAATGGGGATTTTGGTCGTTCGCGAATGTAAATTCGGTAGTTGAAATCGTAGTTACGAATTTTAAATTCGGGAGTATCGGCTCCGATTGTTCGGGTGAAGGCGATAATGTTGAAATGATGGGGCGACTCCCAAGGGAGGTAATGGTTTTGTTATTGATGTATGATTTCCTGGGAGGTGTATTATTTCGGCGCTATGAAGGAGCGGTAAATTTTGTCATTTCCAGATAAGGGTATCTGTTAGGTTGAAAGGCGCAAAGAGGAACGGCAGTCGCTACTCCCCATGGATGGAGTGTGTGTTGTTGTCGTACGGATTGGAAGCCGGGAGGTAGGAAGTATGACGGACCGAAGTTTGCTGGTTTTCAACTCAACGGCGTTGGTTGTGTTGTAGTTTGTTGAGCGCCATCGTCTGTAAAACTAAAAATCAAAGTGAGTCAATAAAGATTTGAAAATTCGAAGTGATTTTTTTTCTGTTAATTTGGTTTTTCTTTTTTGTTAAGTGGGGCAGTGAATTATTGGGGCACCAAAATTAGCGACATAAGAAATAGAAAATAAAATGTGATACATTTTTTCGAATGGGTCATTGGATGGAGGGAATAGAAAAAATCGAGGTGACATTAATTTTTTATGATTTCTCCTTTTCCGTTGTTATCGTCGATGATTTACACCTTCTTTAAATTTTGTTACTAGTATACAACTTTAAAGTATGGTTCCACGCCTCTTTTGTCCACTTGAATCTTGTACCTTTTCCTCAACATCTCAACATGGTTTAAACACCAATGTATGTATGGTCCATTCAAGTGATAATGAAAATCAACGGCCGGTAAAGAGAAGAAACATTTCTTCAAGGGAAAAACTACCCGTTACTAGAACTTTATTTGGTGGCTATGAGCGTTTTTTTACCTGTTGATCGACTAACGAACTGTTTAATCGAAAATGATTCAATTGAGAATGATCATCAAATGGATATCGGGACTGCGGCGCAACCAGATTTGATACAGGATATGATTTTAGGACTCGTCAACGACGAAAATGATACGAGTGAATCTACATTGGAGTTATTGAAACTTTCAGAGATTTTCCTTAATTTGGGACGAAAATCTGATAATCGTACTTGCAATGAACTAATTTCTAGAATAGGAGCAAACTTGGGAGTCTATGAGAAATTCTGTGTTGGATTTAAGGACATGAAAAGTATAAGGGGTTATTATTTCGAATTACTTCAACAGAAACTGATGGCAAAAAGTTTTAAAAGGATAGAGAAAAATTCAAAATGTGGTCTACAATACGAGCTGTTTCTGAAATGTCCAATCTAAGTAGTCAAGTCTCAAATTAATTCCATGGAATAAAATTCAATCATTTTATAGCCTAAAATGACCATATCTACAAGAAGTCATCGAATGAATTCAGATTTAGGTGTAGTAGCTATCTCTAGAGCGAAGAATCTGATAATGAAAAGCGAAAAAGTATGTTGGAGTCCATATTTCAGCGATGGTGAGGAGTCTTTTATTGTACTTTCAAAAATTTACAGTGAGAAGTCTCAGACCTGTCTGAAGTCGCCATCATTTACATTTTATCCACTTCACTTGAATTTACTGAAATTCAAGGAACAAGGACGTCGTGAACAAATTGTGTCCGAGAAAAAGATTGTTGCCTACTTCCTGTTAAATTTCAATCATGTGATGATGATGATAATACTTTATCTGGTTCAACTTTCAAAGATGCAGACAGCTCGAAAAACATTTGTCAGATTGATATTTTACAAGCTCTTCACGAAGCGGTTGAGTATGTGTTAACTCCTTCCAGTAAATATGCTTTCGGAGGAATATCTGTTTCAACTTCTGAAGGTAAGTCCCTAAGAGCCCACTTTTTATTTTCAAATTACATAGCTGACCCCCCTGAGGCCGAAGATATGACAAGTATCAAAAGAAGTAACAATACAAACTCTTGTCACCGCTGTTTAGTTCCAAAGTCTGACATGGCGTTGGTATCAAGGTAATATGATCGTTCTTATAAAAATTTCTGAAATGTTTGAAATATTGTCTAGAGGTGATTCTGAAATTGTGGACAATTTTAAATATCTATCTATGTTATCGATTCCTCCTATTTTAAACTTTTTCTCAATGATTGGTATCGCACCAAGAGTGGAAATTTATGCAATATTTAGCTTCGAACCCATGCTTAATATTTCGCTTGGCGTATCTTGGCTACTCAAAAAAACTATCACAATATTAATGAAGGACGACAATCTACAAAGTTCAGCAATTTTAACAGGGCCAGGTAAGCCGAGGAGCTTTATTTCAATAAGAAAATATATTCTACATCTACTCAATTATTTCCTCAAGTGTGTGGAAGAGAGATCAGTTGGTTATGGTGTCCGCGTGGATTACTCCAAAGGAATAATTGATGGTAGGCTTTCTGGATTTTTACTGACAATGGGGTTGTCGGAATGTTAGAGGCATCTGATTTTGATGTAGTGGACATGGTGTCTCCTTTTTTCAGTTGTGTGATAGATAGGTGCTGTGGAATGGTGAAATCAGCTGACGTAACTCGTGTTTTTACTTCCTACGTGGATTTAGTGGGCCTCATTTTTAGGCGTGGTAGACAACCTGAATGAACAGAATGTGAAATAAATGATTTGTCATCGTCAATCAAAAATTTCAAAAGTCTTGCTGTCTCTACTTTTGGTAATTATCAAGCATCAGGTATAGGTAAAAGTAAATTTCACATTCTTGACCATCTGGTGGATGATTTGAGATGACTTGGTGACATTACTTACATGCACGGATGGTTGTATGAAATATCACGCAAGGACTTTGAAGAGGACTACCAACTAGCTTCGAAAAGACGCAGTCATGTAATGGGTGAAGCGATCAACAAGCAAGAAGTAAGAATAGCAAGGGGGCATCTAAATATAGAGAACCCTCAACTCTTCAATAGACCTACGGCAAGAATTAATCGGGTTCGTGTAGCAGCTGCAATGGAGGATGCTGCATTTTTGGTTCAAAACGGTAGTTCATTTACTTTATTTGAGCTAGAAGAAGTTCACCAGGCACAGTACAGGAATCGTAATGGTTTAGACCTGGATAGAAAATTTTCGAAATGCGTGAAGGATATTTATGGAGTTGTCGGGGATGATGGATTGCGAACTTTAATCAAACTGCTTAGGGAATACTTTTTACAGATACGAATTTCATCTACTGAAGCGAGGCATATGAAAATTCAATTCCCGGTATCCGATTATGTTTCTGGGTATACAATTGCTACATTGAAGGATATGGGTGATGGAACCAATGGAGTTTTACTTCCAAAATTTTCTTATAGAATGTCGGAAAGAATTGTAGACAAAAAAAATTTATCGATCAAAGACACCACGACTAGACAATGTGATGATCCAGGCTGCGATTGAAGAAAAACATAGAAATAGGGAAGGTTTTATGTCGATATGGTTTGCAAAACTTCTTCGCTTTTTACGGATTTACAGGTTTGGAAATAGTAGTGAGAATTGCGAAGGCCAGGAAACTTGTCATCGTCCTCTGTGCACTACAAAATTGGATAAAGAACTTTGCTTTATTCAATACCACGAAGTAATAGGAGAAAAATAACAATTGATAGCGTTGATAGATTTCTTGACTGTTTGATGCTTCAATGGAAAAGAACTGAAGGAGAGAAAGGCAAGAGCAGCACATCAAAAGTATATCGCTTAACCTCTATAGACGGTATTAGTGGTAGTTCACACGTAGTTCATGCAAATACTGAGCAAGAAATAAGAGCAGAGTGTACTAAGAAGATTGAATATAATAATCTAAAAGGCGAAGAAGTTGGATAGAAAGCAAAAATATTTTATGTCAAACGTCTTTATCGATCAAGGGGTGAATTCTATGACTATTTGGAAGAGAACTGTGTTTAAAATATCCCATTTTGTCAGCTTATTTCAAATAATGAAGTGATTTGTTTACATTTGGTTAAACATATCCTTGGTGAAGCGTATTTCATGCTTCTATTTTTCAGCTGAGAGCGTTTGATATATTAGTTATAATTTAAAAACTTTCATTATGTTTTTCATGTTTTATCAAGGTTTTGAGCAAGATGTCCGCAGTAAAAATATAGGATTTTTTATCAAGACATTAAGATTAGAGATTTTGAATTAATAGATTAGTTATATATTGAATAAAGTTTCTTGAATTTTGATATTCTTATCAAGGTTATGAAGTAAGATCGTCATACTAGTATGAACTTATGAAAAGAATTGGTCTATTTAGGAAGCGAGAAAATATTTAGTATAAATGTTGGTGACATTGATGCTTCACCATTACCCATTTTCATTTACTCAATATGAGCGTTAGCTTTCAATTTTAATACGTACTTGACAGCGTACTTTTTTATCGTTAAATAAAGCATGAAGAAGATTGATATATATTGCGGAAGCAAGGAAGTAGTTAGTATTAATATTGGTGACCTTGCAATATATAATCACCATTGATGCTTTACCATTAACCATGTTCATACATGCAAAGTGTGTTACCGAGGAACCCGGTGGTCAGAATTTGTTTCGGTTGTTCAATGTTTCATTTTGGTGATTATTCATTTTTCGTTGCTTCTACTTTTGAATAACTTGTTTTGTTAATTGTCAGATGCGAGTTTAACTAGGGAACTTCTGAGAATAAACATTTGAAACTACCTCACCACCACCGATCGCCAATAATCTGATGCATCGCACGCATAGCACGGATCGTCAGTAAATGATCACTTTAGTTCTTGATTAAAATCAGGAAAGAACTTGATCAACGAAGAGATTTTAAAAAATCTCTTTGTCGATAGAGAAATTGAATGTTTTGTATTAAAAGAATACAATTCGCGATTAAAAATTTAACACGTAGACATGTGTCTATGATATTTGCATGTAACTAAAAAAGGTTACATATCGAACATCAGCTGAAGAATAAAAACATTGATGGCCATTAATTAATTCTATTCGATCGTAAATTACTTTCTGGGATTATTTTATGTTATCAATTTGGTCATTGGACATTAAAATACATTAAAATGTTTGATTGGAATGAAACATTTTAATGTTCACTCTTCTTTAAAAACAAGGGTGACAAACACCAGAACAATTTTAAACAAGGAAAAAAATGGTCGAAACAATATGCTTTAGCGAACAATGCGCAATAATTCAGCATCCACGTCAGCTTCTTTTTCATATTCATCAGAATCTTCTTCACGCTCATCGTCTATTCCCTTAAATTGTTCATTTTTCTTTGTGCTTTTCGTCGTGACAGTAGCTTCCATATTTTCCGTTCCCGTTCCATTTCCATAATCGTCATCACTATTATGTATAACATCCATTTTTCATCGCTATCAAATTGAAAGATTTTGTTTTCTAAAGAATCAGAATGTAATATAAAACAGTCAGACACACGTCCATACCAATGACAAATAATTTTCGAAAATGCTTTTTGTTGGATTGAAATATGGAAACAGCCATTTTCAGGATGCAGAAATGCGTAAGTATACGTACGTTCTTTGTTCTCCAGACGAGCCATATCACTACCCTGGTTACCAACTGCAGTGTCCAAATAAAAAGTCTTTTCATCATCTATCAACTCATCCATCAGTAACCCCAAAGAAACTCCAAGAACTGTGCAGCAGCCAAAGAAAGTAGTGATTTTAATTTTGTAGCTGCCTCCATCGAAACGCTCCCACCTCTTCTACTGTTCTTACAAGGTGGTCGCTTTACTCCCCCTCCTTCCGTTCCAGCTACTAATTTATTAATATTATGTATATTCTGTTCATTTCCGTCTTTTTCAGTGCAATTATCGTCTCATGTGTCAACATCAACAGCCATTTGTTGTACATCTTTCAATGAATCAATACATGACGTCATAATTGCATGTAATATAATGAGAGGCATTACACTTGCTTCATCCTTGTCAGTTATCTCAAACTTTCGGGAAGTTTTGAAAGCTATTTTTAAAAGCTCATCCTCAAAAAGGTTATCAACTTTATCTCCATCGCTCTCCAAGATACTCGTCCCTTTCCCTTCTGATGTACAGATTTTATCAAATTTTGCTTTTCTACAAACTGTCATGTCTTGTTTTCCATCCGCGTGATTTCGGAACAGCTTTTTATACGCCTATTTCATCTGTTTATACCTACGTACATTGTGACCTTCGATTATATTTAGTGATGTTATGTAATCGTATTAAAGTGACGATAGAAACAACACCTTGGTAACTTTCTTCCTTGTGATCATACTTTGTCCACAAATTGAGTGAAACATGGAAATCAACTGTTTGATCTGCGTTGATGTTTCGTAAGCTTTCTTTTCCATTTCAACAGATGGTAGCTTTTCCAAACTCATACAAAGTACACCAATTACTGCCTGTCCTACGAAATTTGACATTGATTCATCTGAAGAAGTAAAGAGACTTCCTTTTAAAGATTATTTCATTGGGCAACGTGAAAAGTGTAAAGATTCAACACGTATACACTTGTCATCATGTGCAATGATGAAAACCAGAGGAGCTCCAGATGGGTGATTGGTAAAATTGGAATCAACATTTCTATTTTTAATTTTTTTTGCTGCAACGCACCTTCCTCTCCAATCTCTGAACTTCCGATTTATGTCAACATACATGTTAGGTTTCCATACAATAGTACCATACATATCTATACCCCACGAGTCACATACTTCAGCATTATACGCGTGTGCATACTTTGATGTATCATCAAAAAACTTTAATATATATGTTATAATAGACAAAGGTACGTCATTTACATTCAATTCAATTTTCAAACTATTATTTGTAAATTTTGGACCACTACTCTTTCGCCCGGTTTGTAAAAATGACGAAGAAATCGTTTTCACTGTTAGATTTATGTTTTCAACGCACTCTACAATGAGTTTGGCCTTTTCAAGATCCTTTTACAGTTCAGTACACTTTCCCCGCCATAGTTTAACAGAATTAAATAACTATTGTGAAATTCGTTTTGTGTTTTCCAAATCGCATTTTACTTCGTTATACATCTGGATAGGGATATTTATATTCTCACTATTATTATTTTATATACAAGCTACCGTATCTCCATCACTTACTCTCCTACGTTGCATATTTCTCCGTTTCCTACTTCTAGTTACATTTTCAGCTGCTTTAACGACTTCAATTCGATAATTAGTGTGAATTTTACGAACTCCAGACGTTAATTCAATGTTTTCTATGTTTAAATCAGTTTCTTCACATAATTCAGCATCTTTATCACCTGTACCCTACCGTACTGTTCTTTCATTGATTTGAGTATTTTTATGTATGTTTGAAAATAAGTTATGTGTAAACAGAGATATCCGGCCAACGTCCTCTTTACCTACTGCATATTTTGCTCCTCTTTTCACAGTTTCATGTTCATCATCTAGTTGTTCCGATTTTTTCACGGGAACGAGGTGGTTTTATTGCTCGTAAATTTGGTGTTGTTGATGGCTACCGTTGTGGTATTAACTAAACTTTTCTTTTGAGTTCAAACATTGATCTTGTTCAATACTTTCTGTGGTATTATTAACACTTTCGTCTCGATGTGTAGGTCTATTTTAAATATCGGACTGTTCTTCATTCATTCTCCTGTTACGCTTCTTCTTAAATTGTTCTTTGTTGCAGAGTAGGATTTCACCCATTTTATGGTCTGCAATTTTAATTTCTACAATGGAACCATTTGGTTTCCCTAGTGAAATTGTATTGATATTACTGTCTCATTTTATTGGTTGTCTGTTAGCAAATTCTTCTGGAAACTCGTATGTTTTGATTTTCGTTCGTCATTTTGAACGCAACCTGCAGGCGCTCAGAAAATTTCAGTTATGGTTGACGGTTTCTATGTCTGTGAACATGTTCAAGGCAGCATGCATGCCTTTCAATGCGGTTTTCTGATACTTAAATAATATATTTGATTCGAGATAATTTCTTATTTGTATCTTTCTTTCTGTTGAATAACGATGAAAACTTTTCAGGACTTGAAGACCCTACTTAATGGTATTAACGATATGGTTGTTAAGTGAGAACACTGCTACTAGTTGTCCTAACGGTAACCTTAAACTCTTCCTTCCTGCGGTGTTGGACAGAAAGATTCATATTTTCGTAACGGATAATTATCGGTGCTTGTTTCAAAAGTCTGTACCATTCTTTAATTCAGAAGATAAAAGTAGTAGATGATAATTTGTGTGCTGGTAGTCATGGGTATTGATCAGTCACTAGATGCATAAAATGAAAAAAAGGTTTGCACTTTTTGACATCATTCTTATAAATCTTGTTTGCTCATCGTAAATGAGATTTTTAAAGGGATTGTTGTGTCATAGTTACAGAATGAATAAAGTTTAAATTCAAGCAATGATCATTCATTTCTTTTCGAAAAAGAGTTTTTATACTTAAAATTTAAATTAAATTAAATTATTTTTTATGTTCAAAAATATAGAACTTACTCGTTTCGGAGAGTATAAATTTGTTTTGAAGCGGCTCGTTTCTGTACACTCTATGCCATGTTTTTGACTACGTGTACTGTACGAAATTTTGTACAGTACACGTGGCCAAACGCCAACTTCTTTTTGGCATTATCATGCCATTAGTTTCAAGCAGACTCCAATCCATTCCGTCCCCGGTTTCGCTCTCTCTATACTTTAAGCGACGACGATTCGGTTCAGATTCTTCAACATGTTTAGTTAAAAACTTTACCTTGGTTCATGGAAAGCCTTTCCATATTTTTCGCATTTACTCTACTTGTACATTTCAAACATCTTCTGGCGTTAACTCAGCGGATTGGATAGCTATACCAAAATCGATTTCACAGTTATCAACCACAGATATGCCCTCTTTCCCTGTCCACCGCCACCACCCATCACTAATTATCACCACCGTCACTTGGATTCAGTACCTACACCCGCGACCGCTTTTCAATCTCTCCCCATGAACACCGGTGACTGGAAAGTCGCTGGTGGTTCCCCCACGGCGACTATAATTTTAACCGTTGAGCGTGCGATTAGAACAAATCTAGATACGGTTTATACTGGGATGACACTGCACACACTAGGCGCTGATGGGGACGTAGGTTCTGCTCGTATAACTGCGACACTCGAACCTTCAATGAAGCCTCTTCGCGCTGATAATCTAGGACTACTTCTCGGTGAAGTGAGAAAAGTGATCTGTTCCTTATCAGTGACCAGTAGTAACCGATTTGAAGAGATATAAAAATCATATGAAGTACCTCAAGATGGAACCGAAAGTTTGCGCTTTTGTGTCAAAGAGCCTGCAGGGCATATGGTTACATTTTCTGTTGCTGCACAAAGGATATACTCGATACTTTCAAAGGGATTGTCAATCAGCTCGCGGGGGTTGTCACCGGATCGTAGGATTTATAATACGAATGTCGAGGAATTGGCATCAACCATTGGTCGTATTTTTGGGCTTCAATTCGAGGCGGCTATGTATTTGTGGGATAAGACTGTGCTGACGATAGGTGAAGGAAAGGTGAATACCGCTTGGGATTACATTCTTGGGGTGATCATTGATGTGAAAACAACTCTGTTTGATGAGCCACACTCAGTCAATGAAGGTCTTATGTTGAGGTATTTTGTTGAGGGTGGTGGTGGTGAAGCACTGATGAAAGCCATACTTCCTGTTGTTTTACTACAAGCGGCATCTGATTGGGTAATGAATTAATATGCGTTCCAAGTTCTGATGGTACATATTTGACGGATAGAGTGGGAATTATGATGGCAACGTCAAACAATTTCCAACTGCTTTGTCAAAAGCCAGCATGGAGTGTGGTAAACATGGGATGGGACGACCACATAGATGCAACGACAGAAGAACCACAGCAACTAGCTAGTATCCCTTACTCTCCGGAACCGGAGGAAATTCAGAGCCTCGTATAAATAGGCTTTTCTGAGCAACGTGCTCGAATGACTTTTTGTCATTCTGCCGGTTGTATTCAATTTTCCACCGCGTGGTTACCGAATAGTCAAGGAAACATTGTTGATGTAACATAGATACTTCAATTAGCTCGACGAAAAGGAAAGGAATAATAGGAAGCGACGAAAGAGCAAGAGGAGAAGTGAGGTACGAAGAAAAGAGGGAGATGAGGAGACCGATGAGAGAATGATCACGGCACGAAAATGAAGATGGAAGAAAAGATGAAGACGATGAGGCGATGGGAGAATGAACACGGCGAAGAGAGGGATGAAGAGTAGGATGAAAATGACCACGCCGATGGAAAACTTGAGGAGAGGAGAATACCAATGACCACAGAAAGGAATGGAAGAATGAGAAGAGAGGGAGATGAGATAAACGGCGACGACAGATGCCACGGCTGACGAAAATAAGGAGAAATGATGGGGACAATGACGAGAACAGGTGAAGACAATGACGAGATAAGATGAAGAAGATGACACCATACCAGGGGAAGGGAGAAGAGGAGAAAGTGTAACAGGGAACGGTGTATAAGGAGTCGAAGAAGTGAAAAGCAAAATACAGTACACGATAGTGACGGTAAACATGGCGACAAATTATTCAATTAATACAAAATACAGTACACGATAGTAACTGTAACGTCACGAGAAATTATTCAATTAACGAATAATATTTTCGATACCTGTGGTAATGATAAATAACAGGATTTACTTAAGTACTCTTCAGGTACAAACAGTAGATCCTATCAAACTTGTATCCTCTATTTTGATAGAATCAAAAGTTCGATTTAGTATATATACGCCGCTCCGAAGAGGAGGGAGAACGAAATAAAGACGGTAGAAATTTTACAACATTTTCAGCCATCATCAAATTCCAAAATATCTCGAAGGGAAAGGGTATCCCGGATTCCAAAAGCTCACACTTGCGACTGAATAACGATAAATCTGTAGAGCAAGGGTGCCTTAACGGTCATTTGTCAACTCTGAACCTACAGGAGTTGTCGGAACTACTAGCGTATTTGCAGATCAGGAATCTTCAAAAGAATCTATCGTACGAGGAGGAAAGGCCAACATAGCACGATTCATTTCGATTAATCTCGCCCATTTATTACTCACACTCATTTTTGCATAGATATTTTTGAATTCATTATTTGCATAACGAAAAATAACTAACGTCTCGTTTGTTTATCTAAACCGTTAACCATTAATTTTTCCCGCGTTTCCAATAAAATTAACTTGACGCTCTACAGATTTGGTGACAGACTCGGCAAACATGCCTGGAAAAAGTGATGAAGAGAGAGGACAATGGGGTGAAGGAGGTCGCCAGGGTGGGAAAAATACAAGGAATGGAAATGAAGAAGCAAATGATGATGATTATATCAATGATGAAGACAATGGAGATGATGACGATGAAGATGACGATGACGATGACGATGAAGATGACGATGACGATGACGATGACGATGACGATGACGATGACGATGACGATGACGATGACGATGACGATGA
>JAULBU010061026.1:0-11557 GCA_032358235.1 Odonthalia washingtoniensis | reverse complement strand
AATGAAAAAATCTTCCTCGGACGACCAATAACATGTTTGAAAATGATTGTGTATGACTACAACACAATACAGTGTTCAGAGCTCTGTATTTATTCCCGTTTGTTTGCAGGAAGCGGGAAAAAATTTCCAATAATCGCCTGGCACTGTTCGACAAACAAAAAACCACAATTCAATACCATCTGCTAGACAGTAATAAAAATATTATGCATCGATAACCGGGAAAAAATGCGTCAACCTCCGAGCAATCAATCGAACAATTCGAAAATAAAGACATCTCACAAATTGTAACGTTCAGTAATAGTTAAATCTAAGTCATGAGGGAGGACGCGGAGAGTGCGGAGTGCAATTATGATATTGCAGGAAGCTGGGACGACGATAGCGATGACGATGAGTTTCCTTATGAATTTGAAATAGCGGAGGTGGACACTGCGTGGCGTACAACTCTGAACACAACTGTGGAATATATTAGAAAATAGGTTGATCGATCAAAGTTGCATGTGTTTCAGAACATGAATGCGAACAACTCATATCGAAACCACCACTAATTGGAGTTGTTTTTCATGTTTCTTCATCGGTCATTTTTTGATTGCGTCAAACAATGGACCAATAATAACATGACTAGGCGGTCGCAATCAATAGAAAACACAGAAATAACAAAGGAGGAATTGAACCCTTAAATAGGACTGGAGATAGCGGCGTCCTCTTCAAGATTGAATAATCTTAAAGATTATTGGTCTACGAAAACATTCTCCGATCATGAAGACTTCAAGCACATTATGTCGAGGGATGAAGTTTTGAAAATTCGGGCGTTACTTCAACTGTACCCAACATATCGTCAAAAAGAAGCAGTGCTTGACCCATTATGGCGCTCAAGATCTATGACCAAACATTTTTTAGAAAACACAGCATCTGTTACTGTACCAGTTGGGGTAAGCGCCCTAGATGAAAATACGGTAAGATGCAAGGCGAGAACGGCTGCAAAAAGCTATAAGAAATCCAAACCAGTAAAATCTGGGATACGATATTACCTTGCTGTCGGGTGGGATGTACCATATCTCCATTCGATGTGGGACAATAATTCCGGTGACAAAAGCGGAATCCCCCCCACCCGTTGCATATTGTACCTTGTTTCAAAAACGCTGAGGTGTATACGATAGACCACTTGATCCGACTGTCATAAAAAAATGAAAGCCCATCTGATTTGTGCTGTCTGTAGATGGCACACCAGACGAAAAGTCATCCAATGGGTTGTGGAAGGTTGTTTGTAACAGAAAATATTTATACGCGACACACATTTGCGAAAAAATTGTTCAAATTGACAGACGGGGAGGCAAGGATGTTGGGGACTGTCCGAATGAATGTTGTTAATGCCATAAATCGTCCATCCTTAAAAAAAGGTATTGGTATATTGGAAAGGTGTGATAGAGGAGAATGATTATTGGTGCACGCTCTTGATAAAGATTATAAAAAGGATGTGGAGCCAACAAGGGCAAAATTTGCAGGGTTTGTACTATTCAAGGACAAGAAGGTTGCTGTTTTCTACAAGACTGATCTTGCCGACACACCTCGGAAAGATGTGGAAGGAAGTTCTGACCCTTTAAAATGTGTACACGGTCTAGCACCATTGCATAGGTGGATTGAGAACGAGAGTATGACCAGAACCACTTTACAAGTCCCATGCTGCATTGTAGCATATAATCTGTTCATGAACTTGGTGGGCAGATTCGGTCAGTTTCGGTCAAAACATTGCACCATGCGTCGTGAAAAGAGCGTACCGATGTCAGGTTTTACGTATTTGTTAGACGCATCCATTCAGAATGCGTTTAGGTTGTTGCGAAGAATTGTAGTATCAGGAGAGATGACATACACAGTGCGGGAGTTTAAACGAAGTGTTGCTATGCGACTTGTTCAGCCGCTGCTCGATTTAAAGTCACAACGATACTAGTTGCGGAATATAGGAAGTTCTTCGGTTCCAGTTGAGAATGTAACGGTGAATGTTGAGTTGGACGGCTTACGAAACCATATGATTTTTGAAAATGAGGAAAGGAAGAGTACGCCATGTTATTTATGCAAGCTTATTAATGATGACATGAAATCCAAATAGACAACGTTTGGTCGCGCACAATGCCAAACAGGCTTTCATGTGAATTGTTTCACATTCTTCCATAGAAGGAAAGAAGTGGAAGAGAAGAAACGTAATGTACACGAAGCAATTATGAGTGTTGAAGAAAATGAAAACGGAAAGAAGCGGCATAAATGCAAAGTGAAATGCGTTAGTGACTTGAATCTCTGTACATTTCCTTGGAACTCTGAGTAAAACGATACATGAAAGAGATCAGTATTGTTGTGAACCACAGAAGGTGCATCAAGTGAACGTCGCGGCATACATTTGACTTAGTAAGAGGAGTGTTGGTACGATGTGCTATACAGCTGACTTAGTACATGGGGTGTCGGTGCGACGGCTGTAGCTGTGGAAAAGGCGGCAAATACGGCAAATACGGCAGCCGTGGGCGATGATTAGGGGTAGGTGTTGCGTAGAAAGGGTCAAAATTATGTTGTAATTTGAGAGATTTTTTTGGATGTATGTAGTAAAATAGAATTTGTTTTTTTTTGTGGGTTTGATAAAATTTGGAAGTTTAGTTGGATGATGTGTTGAGATTTCAAGAAGAAAGACAAATTTATTGTAAAGTTATGTAAAGAATAGAAACAAGGAAAGAAAATGTTTTGATATTGATTTTAAATCTGACATTGATTAATTTACAATGTCGTTACTATCCATGTGTTGTAAAGATGTATGTTGTTAATTTCCAAAAATAGCTAGAGATGTACAACAATTGTAAGCAAGCGATTATTCAAACTCATGGGGAGGTTCCTGAATCCTCATCGACAGCTGTGAAGTATTATGCCGAATCTATTGTTGAGTTGTTTGGACAGCGCGTGATGCAGATTGTGGGGGAAGTTACAATATTGAGCTTTCCACTGTAAATTTCGTGAAAAGCAGTTTACAAATAATATGTCCATGATCGTGAAGCTATTCACATTATATTATTTGTCCTCTAATAAATGTGAACGTTGAACACGAATAAAAAAAGGAAGAATCTTCCTTTTCTTTTATAATAAATCCCAAATCTGTGCTGGGTTCAGTATTTGTAGTTGGTGAGTGATTGTTTGTCGTATCAGTGGCGTCTATTTCCATGTGAAAAAGTGTAACAAGTGATGAGCGATCAACTGTTATGAAAAATACTGTACACGTCTCAAATCATGGTGGGTAAAGACTGCGTGCAGTTTTACAACTGGACTGACTTGATTCTTTCGTCGATATGTGATGGATGAGAATCCTAGTATAGCCAGACATTCGCATTTGTCGTTTATAAACAAGAGAACTGACATTTCTGCCTGGTGATTATAACATGACGTATATCCATACATGAACAAACAATGGAAGATGAACGTATCAAACACCATAATAATTGGCAACTTCATAATTCTGGCGACGTTGACGATCTGCTTTTAAAATATAGGAGTTGGTAGTGAAAGATGTATTTGTTTTAAAGTTTCAGTCCAGAAAAATTTTAAACCTTCTTCTTCCTCTATACGTTTAAGTTATTCAACCTTTTTCTGCTCCTCCAATTCATTTGCTCTTTCTATCAATTTAGCTGTTCAAGCTTATTCTTTCTGTTGTTCTTCAAATTGTTCCCACTCTTCATTTAACATTTGGCAACGTCTTTCGCACAGCTTACTGAATATATCACGTTATGCGAATAATCTAGTTACCATCTGCCCCATAAATCCGTTTATTCGCACCTTTATCACCCGTTTGAGCTTTAGAGACAAATTTTTGAATTGAAGGTTGAATTTCAGTCATTGATACATTCATTTTATCTGTTGATTGTTTACGTTCGGGTAACGCCTCTTCACAAATATCATCATATTGTTTGAGTTGTTGTTCTCTTGCGTCGACCATGAGTTTCGCAATAGCATCTTGACTTCCAATTGTCATATAAACAGTTCGCATACAATTGAAATAATGTTAATTTCTTTCACAATCTTTGCCATGCCATTGATGTTGCAGACCAGTTTCTAAAACTCTTAATACAGAAAATTTCTTTTCACTACTTCCATTTTTCATGGCTATATCACCTAAATTAATAATAGCTTGCCAACCTTCGTGTCTAGTAGTTCTCATATAAGATACTGGAACATCGATTCTGGTGACCGATTCAAAACATACACCGTGTTGTGCGACCGCAGTAGATATACGAATAGAATCATCTAGATCGGAATCAAGACCAGCACCTAAATAATCACCTGTTTGTACAGATGTTCGATCAGCATTGAAATAATGACGACGACGATCGATAGTTGAAAAAACGTCATCAAAATATCGAGGTTGTTTAGCAGATACTCGACCTGATATTTCAATTGTGTCTGGACCTCTCATGGTTATATTGCTGGAAACGTTGATGTTGATGGTGATACTGATTGTAATGTTGATTTTTATTGTGATATTGATGTTGTTATGATATTGCTTGTAATGTTGATGTTGATATTGCTGGCAATTTTAATGTTGCTGTTGATGTTGATTGTGATATAAATGTCTATGGTTCTATTGCCGGTGATGATGCTGGTGATGTTGATGGTGATATTGTCAGTAATGTTGATGGTGATATTGCGAATAATGTTGATGTTGACATTGCTTGTCAACAACTCAGGCAGTCGTCTTCATTTTGATATTACATGCAATATTTATTGTATTTATAATTGATCATAGTAATGGTATACCTTTAACTTTTATATCTATATTTGGATTATCCACTAATTTATATGATTTTAATATATGATATGTACCAAGTATGGCAAATTACCCAATAATGTTATTTTCAGTTATGGTTCTAGTGACAACCATGATTCAATTGCTCTTAATTGTTATGTTTTATCACTTTCATGAAATGGTTTAGGTGCTGCGAAACAATGTAATCTCGGTAATTAATCATTGTTACAAGTATCAATAGGAAATTTTTAATGTTGACGACTAAGTGATGTTATGAATGTTGACTGTGAAGAATGACGTAAATGAAATAATAATATTGAAAATATAAGAGATAAATATGATTGCAGTGCTATTTGTGGACGGAGATGTACTCTTTTTGATGTTATTGTTACTATAATTCCTGTTGTATGTGGATGTGTTTTCTTGTTTTCACTATACCATGAATTAGGATGACGTGGAATGGATGAAGAATGTTGGAGAGGGCATGACTCTAAGTTTTGTTATGGTAATAATACCCACATCACTTATCAATCGACGCCCACATTTTCGTAATGATTTACTGTGTAAGTTTCATCCTGCAGCAGTTTTGCAGCGACCACAGTGGCAGTGATGACCAATCGATGCAAACTAATCACACACGCTCTCAATATCAGGTGTTTCACACGCTGTCTTCTTAAATAAATGAGCGCAATAACACAGACATAATCCTTACGCGAGCAGTACAGATAAACTAGTACTAGTATTAGTATGAGGATGAGGTTGAGTTTGAGTTTGAGGTTGAGGATGTGGATGTGGATAAAGATGACAATGACAATGACAATGACCATGACAATGTGTATGAGGTTTATAATATGGATGAAAATTAGAATGACGATGATTATGAGGATGGGAATGGGAATGAATCTAAGAATGAGTATGAGGATGAGGATGAAGATGAGGATGAGGATGAGGATGAGGATGTGGATGTGGATAAGGATGAGGATTAGGAGGAAGATGAGGATGAGGATGAGGACTGTGTTCGTGACGAGGACAGTGTTGGTGATGAAGGGGGTTGAAGGAAATGTGAAGATGAGGAACGAATGATGGCTATTGTTGCAATTGTTCCATGGAGTTGTGCAATGATCGATATAAATATGAATTAATTTGGAAGAGGATGCTCGCCGAAAGAACTGAATGCAATATCGAAGAAATCCACGACCCACAAATGTGGCGCGAAGAGAGCGCCATGCAAAATGGAAAAAAATTGTCGAAATTTGATTTCAATTGTTATTACGGGATTCTTCGTACATGTATTACCAAAAACAATATGAAGAGGCCAAATCTGAGGAAAAAAAATTGTTTTTCAAATCAAATTCAAATTTCTGGTTTTTTATTGAAAATCATAGTTAGCACAAATTATTTTCAGTAAGGACTGTTGTGACACATTACTACAACAACTTGTCTTTCCATTACATATGTTCTTACCAATGACTTACGTTCAACAGTTATCACGGTATTTTTATAACAATCAGTGTACTGTAGTTAATTTACCACGAGTAAGTGATATACATTTATGATAATGTTTTTATAACTTCGGTTATTATAGTCGATATTTCGACCATTCTTTTTAAATGTATGTTACATTTCCTTTTTCTAAATTATTCAATCACATACTTCACACACATTACAAACACTACTGTCATCGCAAAAACATAATAATTTATTGGAAACTTAGCCAATCACTGTTCTTTGAAACTCATGTAATGTCCAACAGAATCAGCCCATTCACGACGAATACTTTCAAGTATGCAGTTGGGATTTTGAATGCGATTTTATTTACCTAACATGCCATATCGTTCAAAAATAAACAATTTGTTCGCTTTTTTTCTTATAATATTTCTCACGTCTTCTTTCCTGTCTTCATCAGTAAGGTCTTGTTCTGTTTTTTCCACTATTTAAGTTCCATATTGCGTCCAATAACAAGGGGAACCCCCACAACTCGAACATATCCTATACTCGTTTATGGTATTACAATCAACCTTTTTTCCACTTTGAGTTTTCATGCCACATCTCATGTTTGGCTTTACTTTCTTTGGTTGAGGTTTCGTTTCCTCCAAACCCACCGGTGTTTTTGAAACAAAACCTTCATCTTTATTTTCCCTCTTACTGCCCGTAACCATTTTCAAATTTTGTATTTCACCACACTCAATTGTTGTACCACAAATTGATTGTGAAACTGTTTCCGATGCCTCGCCTTCACTAACATTGGAAAATCGTTTATAATCGCGTTCATTATTATGGTTGTGGTTGCTTTCAGACTTGTTTTGAAATGACTCCTCCTGCGTCCACAACCCGCGAAACGTACCATCACTTTCTTTGAAGCACTCCTCGTCCCCCTCATTATTTTCATCTTCGCTGGGTGAGACACTATCACCTGGGTCTTGCGTCCAGGTCCTACGGTATGTTCCACCGCTTTCCATTTGAAAGTTGTCGTTATTTCACGTTTGAGATGACGCGAATGATTGCAGGATTGTTGTTATCAAAATGTCTTTTTTTTTCCTGGCTTATACTAATAATATCTCATCAAATTAGTTCCGAGATGCACGTCATGCATATGGCATTGCTGCAAATGAATTTTTGAATTTTTGAATTTATTGCCTTTTCAGAACTTTTTCTTATGACAAAATGGAGCTCAGAACACTGTCAATCAACATTGTTTTGCTATTTTCATCTACTTATGATGAACGGTGTATTCTAATATTTCCGTTACTTTTATGAAGGTTTCCCGTTAGGTCCAAACATTTCCTTAACTCACGTACTTGTCAATTCACGTCTCGCCGTCCCTAAAGGGTTAATTTAATTCCTGAATGCACCCATTGTTTTCAACTTTATACCATCCCTGCTGAAATTCAGTGATTACGAAAATTATTTACAGAATTTGGGGATCCACTAAAATTTGAACACGTTTATATAAATACTGTAAACTTTTCTCAATTAGAAATTCGGATAAGGGGAACCGGTAATCGTGTTCTAATCCCACGATTGTCCCCAGCAAACAGCTAATGCAGATCCCTTTCGAATCGATGGTAAAGATTCACTTCTCGTAAATAGTTCTCCTGAATTAGTTATAGCATTAGGCAACGTTCTTTCAGAAGTAGTAGAAGTAGGGGATGATGATTGGTGACGACGTAAAGGTGTAAATGCAAATACCCCATGTTTAGTTATTGATGTTATTACAAGTTTCAGCATACGTTCTGAAATCACCACGACATGGAAAAGTTGGTAATCTCCTTCTGGCAAAATCATGTAGAGCTTGAATAAAAGCTGAGATAACTTTAATATCCTGTTCTTTACCTTCTTCACCCGGTAAGGAACCAACTTTGAATCCAGTACGCAGTAACCAAGCCTCTGATTGAAAAGCAGCGTATGGACGAACATTCAAACATGATATCTAATTCAGAAGGTAATGTAAAATGCTGTGTTGTTATTGTAGATGCATCAATTGTGTGAGTGTTTAATTTGATATTAGATGAGCGAAGAATAAATCGAGAATTGATGGGTAAATTATTAATGTATTTCCATGTATCGGAATGTGGTTAGATTTATACCAGTTGAGTGAATTGCATCCCAATGTGATTTTGACGGTGCTTGTGCTTGTGTGTTTGACTAATGTTACTACGCAACACAATAATATTAATAATAGTGTTATGCACGTTAAAACCATTGTTTCTTTGTCGTGATTTTAGTCGGTATCGATATTGATGTAGACTAAAACACATTTTTTTCTCTAAATCTTACAGACGAAAAGATGAAAAGGGATGAGAAGTTGCTAGAATGTGGTGAGCAGAATGAGTGATGATACATAGAACGTTTAAAGCCATTAAAATATGTCGTGTGATAAAGCTGCTTGATTTAGATTGATTTGCCTTATGGCAAGCCAGTAAAGGTGGAATAGCAAAAGACAAACGAAACGTAATAGAAATCGAGGAATGGAGTATGTGGGTATTTTTTTTCTATTTTGAAGATGAATGTAAAAGGTATGATCCTTCGGTAGACAGGTGAGATATAATGGAAACGACTTATGATTTGATTTCCCATCCCTCACGGAGGCGTTCTCCGTGAAACATAAACGTAAAAGTTAAGACGTGGATAAGGAAGGGAGCAGTGTTTCCTTTCTTATCTACATTTAATGTCATTCAAAGAGAAGAAAAAGAACCGTGTCGTTTGGAGATAACAAATCCTTTGATAGAGGTAAATGATTTCATATCTGCGAAGAAAAATGTGCTATAGAAACATCATAATCGAGAAGACAAGAACCGTGTCGATTGGAGTGAAAGAAACGAATCTGTGCCAAATAAAAAAGGAATATCTCTTCATAGAGAGTATGAAATTTCTTGTCGAATCATGAGTTCTTTTGGGCACAACGGCCGTTAGAGACATGGAATAGGTATGAAGGTAACTCTAGCATTTATTAATTTTCACTGGCATAAGGAATGATCTGAGGTGAGTGCAAAAGTGATAAACAGGCGAGGAGTGAGCGCCGATAGGGATGTTTGATTTTGACAAACCGTTTGTTTCCCTTTTGCATATTTTGTACATGAAACATTTTCCCAAAGAGCAATAATCCCAAAGAACAAAGAACAATAATATTGTTCTTTGGAAGAATGTTTTTTTTTTTCTAATATTATTAGAAAAAATAAGAAATCGGAATCGTAACTTGTTTTCATTTTTACATCTATTCCCTAATTTTAACTTGGAGTCCCAGAGAATTGGCGAATACCAGCTACACGGCTCACCTCGGCAACATGAGCTAAGAACCTTCGCACCAAAATCCATCAAGCAATTCATTAGACAGACGGACACGTAGGAATATTAATGTAGAAGAACAGACGGTTTGGCGTATGAACAACTCCATTCAACATAAATATTTCGGATAGACATCCAGAATCCAGAATTCCATGACTTGGAAGGTGGTCAGGCACCGACACATAAAAGGAGAGGGGTAGCAAGGCAAAGACCAAAAACGGCGTTATCAACTCTATTATTATCAACATGACAGCAGCAACCACGAATGAAGTTTCTTTAGAGAAAAGTATCATGAAAGCTCAAGATATTCATGCTGGTCCAACAATTTCCTTCTGTCCTTGCTTCTTTCCCCAATTTCTTTCCTATGACTCATGAGGACAAGCGCTTTCATACATTGAAAGCTTATGATGAACGCGTAGAAAACATACCATTGGGGGACCAATGGTCGTCTCCGTACCGTTGAAACCATGTGTAACTAAGCAGTGATATGGAGGGGGGGGGTGGGGTCTTTCTCGTTGCCCCGCCGCCCCACCTTCCAAAATGACACAAACATGAGACTAATGGTTCAATAAGGTGGTCAACATATGCGAGCATATGAATGAGTCTTGAATATTGGTGATGATCGCGTCTCAATAGAAAATTAAATTCGAAGAGTCAGGCAAAAATTGGATTGATGACGTTGCATGAAAAAAAAATGAGTAGTGAAAAAATAAATAATCAGGTAAAACATTTCAATGTCATTCTCATCGGACGTCGTCTCACCAGGTTACCACAGCAACTAACATAGTGCTATCCGATTGATCGTGGAGTTATTCGATTTTGAATACAATGTCAGGCTTTAAACGAAGCGTAGAACCGTCCCGCGGTATGGGGAAATAAAATTCATGTTGCTGATCGTGAAATATAGGAGCGATAAAAATGACAAAAACCTCAAAAAGAAACTCAAAACGAAAATCTAGTAAACAGTGTATAGCTTAAAACACAAACTCTGATAAGAGAAAAAAAGAGCATTCAATGGCGATTTATTTCCGTCCTTCCCAGACGACGACACGGCTTCGAATTGCATTGCATTGCACAGCGATACAACAATCATAAATTGGGCATAGAAATCATTCAACACCCGCATCTTCATCGTCATCATCTTCATCTTCGTCTTCATCCTCGTCTTCATCCTCCTCGCCACCAGCATCGCCACCAGCATCACCGTCTTCCTCACCTCTACCTCTAATAGCAGCACTAGCTATTCCTCCACTTTCAACCGCACCTCCACCTTCAACATAATCCTCTTCATCCATGTCGTCATCAACATCATCATCCCCACCAGCCTGACTTTTTACTCGCATATCTTCGTCCTCTTCATCATCTTCATCATCTTCATCACCTCCTCCATTCTCAGTATCGTACATAGCCGATCGTCTATCTTCTTCCACATCACCCTCATCCTCATCGCCATCGTCTTCGTCAACACCTTCTTCTTCGCCATCCTCCTCCACAATTTCTTCATCACCTGCTTCGTCATGCGTCTCTTGAGTTCCGTTACCCTCTTGAGTTCCGTTTCCACCTTCATCTTCAATTTCTTCTTCGTCAATTTCAATCTCCTCATCAGCATCTCCGTCCGCATCCGCAACGTGTTCTTCTTCGTCTCCTCTCTGTTGCGCTTCATCTCCATCCTCCTCCTCCTCAATTTCATCCATCTCCTCCTCCTCTTCCTCCTCCTCCTCCTCCTCTTCCTCATCCCCGTCTTCGTCCCCTCGGTCTTTATCACCGCCACCACTGTCCTGTCCCCCATCGCCACTATCACCACCACCACCACCAGCTTGATCATCATCATCATCATCGTCGTCGTCGTCGAGATCATCATCTTCATATCCGTCACCGCCGGAAATGGCATCCTCATCATCCTCATCATCCTCATCCTCGCCAGCAGATGGAAAGTCATCATTGTTGTCAAACCCACCAGGTCGTTTCGCCACTGGTACCTTACTACTGCCAGCACCACCC
>JAULBU010061025.1:0-30957 GCA_032358235.1 Odonthalia washingtoniensis | reverse complement strand
ATATCATCGCCTGATCCAGGATGATTCATTTAATAAAGAAAGGTAGACATTAACGAAACCCAGAACCAACATTCGAAACAGAAATTGCACCTAACCGTCAATACGAGAGGAAGAGGAAACTCAACCCCAACAAGCCCTGTGCCGAATAATCAACAGCGTCAGAAGCAAGTGCGATCCCCACGCGCCACAACACGGGTGCCAGATCGTTCCAGCGGCGAATCCAAGCGCTGAAGGAGAACAAGACCTGTGTCTACAACTCAAACAATCCCCAACGACGAGTAGCCGCATCAGGATATCGAGTCACCACCCCAGTCGAAGGACCGCGGATACCCAGAATTGCATTTTTCTTTAATCGTAATAAAAGACCAGAGAAACTGACACCGCCTCACCCTAACCCCACTAACCTCTCGTAGCCCGACAATAGGCAGTAGATTGAATCGACACGTCCACTCGACGTTTGTTGTAATTCCCATGAATTACATCGGGAGGTGGTGACCCGCCTTCAGACAATCGAGACCGTGAAGGTACTTCATGGTACCAGGTCTACGACTCACAACTCGAGTAGCAGCTACTTATCGAGCGGAAGCGACATAGTAATCACTAACTGGGCCAGCATTTTTTCTCTAAAACTTCCATAATTGCAAAACCTCGTATTTATTCACTTAACCCATGCCCAGACTGCGACTACTCTTTGACAGAATCGACAGTTTAAACTTACGTAAATAATGACTCTGTCAAAGAACAAGCATAAAAATGGGAACTCGAGAATGAAGAAGGTGCAGAAGAAGAGCGACGATGTGAGAAAATCAATGCGTCAACAAGGTGATGACCCTGAATTCCCAACAGGGATAATAGACCACAAAGAAACAAAGAAAAAGACTTTTGAAAGGCAGTTAACATTATCGGATCAAGAGGAAGAGAACACGCCATTAGCCGACCAAGTTTCGAGTTCTTCCGCCATTGAAACAGGGACGACCCGACATGTGGTCCGATCAGGGGGTGTGGAGTTAGAAAGACAAGGTCTCTTCGATCACTCTCAGGGAGTTAAAATCCATCCGAATACTACTTAAATATCAACTGGGACGTATTGATCAGCAACGTCATCATCAGCACTTGCAAATTCATGTGAACAACCAGATGGTGGTCCACATTATCAACAGCTTCGTCTCCGCAAGTCAACCTATGATGCAGGAACTAAGACGTTTTAAGACGGTGATAAATGGCCTTGAGATCACGGTACGCGCCGATTGGCTCCCGTCTGTTGTCAACGTGCACGCAGACCTGTTGTCGCTACGGTTACTCCCAGACGACCTCCAGCTTCGGACGCAGCTTCGGCATTCAGTCGCGGCTGAGATGACGGCGCCTCACGATGCTTTCAAATTTCGCCCAACCGGAGAGCCGTTGGTGTATCGACGTCACGCCATGATCAAGGAGTTGGAACTGGACTGGCCGAAGTCGGAACTTCTGCTACTGTGCCCACCCACGGAGTTGATCGACGTCACGGTGAGCAAGTTGACAAGATCTCAGGCACTGGCGTTGTTGTTGATACCGAACTGGCCCCGCCAATCTTGGTACCAGGCGGCAATTCGGATTGCGAGTACAATATACCGTCTTCCCCTCCTCCAGCCGACCCATGGATGGTTCAGCGCCGGATCAACCCCGCTTGGCGCCTTCTCCTCTTAGAGGTGAATTGAAAACTTATCGTTCAGGCCGTCCGCGTTCTTATCCAGTACAGAAGTCGGCACTGGAAGCAGTTGGAACGCAACGGGTGTCATTGGTGGCTGGTGATGGCCCGGTAGCGCGGTATTCGGCACGGCTGGTCGCCAATTATGCATGGAGCTCAAGAACGAACTCTTCGATAGGTTCTCAGTGGAAGTGCTGGCTTAAATTTTGTGGGGATGACAACCGTGTACCGTTGCCTGTGACAGAGGGCTATTTCTTGGTGTTCTTTGGATGGCTGAAACACCAAAGGGAAATTGGGGCTCGCAAAGTCAGCGCTGGGTCTATACCGCAATACCTTTTGGCCGTTAGACAAATTCACTGTCTGTATACGGGTACCTCTCTGCCTTCGTTTAAGTTTTTGGACGTGGTTTTGCGCTATTACCGGCGGTGGGAGGAAGACAGCTTTCTGGTGGACTACGTGCGCGTGGGGACTACGGCGGTGATGGTGCAGCGCGTGTGGGCGCTTGGTATGCAGACAGACAATCTGGAAACACTACGTGACAGCGCGGAGGTCGTTTTTTCGTTTTTCTTCAACGAGCTCAGGGAAAACACGGTCATGTCCCTGAAGTAAAAGGATGTTGAGATGAAAGAGGTGACGTTGTACGCACGTGCAACTATTCTGAAAGGTAAGGTCGCCAGTCGGGAGCAACTGTAGTCATACCACCGCATTGCGGAACTCTCGTCCCCATTGGACGTTGTGGAGTGCAGGATAAAGCGCCGCAAGTCGCACGCCCGCTTCTTTGGTTTGACCTTCGAGCCAGTGATGTGGATTCCTGGTTCGCTGACGAAGTCGATGACAAGGTCCTTCACGCTGTTGAGTATCGTCCCGCCGCCGAATGGCAAATATACGTCGCATTCGATAAGAATTGGTTGGCACACAGAGCAGGTTCTGTTAGGCATCCCGCTCGAGGCTCGTCTTGCGAGATTTGGTTGGGGAACATATAGCGCGTCGATGGCCGTTCTGTATTTTTACCGCACGGTGCAACTCACAGCCGCCTCGTACTGGTTTTTCGGTGCTCAACCAGCGGTTGGCACCATTGCCGGGACGTCGTGACCATGGTCGCCGTCCTCTCGATAGGATAGATGTCGGATTTGGATCGTTTCGTGTTGTGTAGACGACTGTTTGTATTAATGAAACGTAATCAACAGATAGCGAGGGCGATCCAGAAAGGGGATGCTACACGATTGGTACGATAATTGTGTTGGCTGTTACACGTGTGTAACGACTACCATACGCGGGCATAATAAGTGAGCCTTGACTGCGCACGGCACATCTCCAATGCTTAGGCATGCCTCTCTCTTCCCACCCACCCGTCTCTTTGTTTTACTTTGTTTTACAACTATGCCTCTCTCTTTGGCTTTGTTTTTGTTGTTCTTTAGAGTCTTGAAAGTATTTTGTTCTGGGCCGCCTCTTGGCACACTTAGGTCGTAGCTAATGAGGAAGGGGCTCGCCTGGGGTACTGGCCGTAAATGAAAAACGTTTTATTAAAAATATATTGGAAGTTTTAATGGCAATAGTATTTTTTCGATTTCCCAACATTTTTTAGATCTGCCGTTTCAGTACGAGAAACGACCGCTGTGTGCCTTTTTCAGTTATTAAAATTTCATCTAATCAGCCATTTATGTGCCGTTTTCATACATTTCCATTACCTACTTTCCTTCCCATCAACGCACATTTCCATCAACCAGTCACAACTATAACCGATCAACTTGCAACGATGATCCCAACACGATGACAGTTCACTCATTCTGGACATTCAACAGCAACTAGTACATGTCAGTTCCTATCGCGATGAACTTGTTGCACGCGTCAACATTTTAGCACAGGTCAGTATTCATCAAGTTTCAATTCATTCAAACATTTTAGTATAACTCCATTCATATTTGTTAACCTTCTTTTACATTCACTTCTTCTTCTGATTTTAGTTTACAGGTTGCTTCTCTTCTTCAAATATCGTGGTTCAGGCAAATATGTATGTTTTCATTCCCCTTCCGTTTGTGGTTCCATACTCTAATTCCAATGTAAAGATCTTTTCATATTCGATTTACTAACTTCTGTTCTATTCCTTATGTTTATTAATGTCATTTTTATTTGTCTGCAGATAAATATGGTGTATCTGTTCTCAGTGAAAAATTTAGATGTATATATATATATATATATATATATCATATAACAAGATGTTTTAATATATACCTATTGGATGCGTTTCTTGGTCGTTCCTAATGGTGGTTTCCTTCTTCTAATATTACATATTTTCTACTTCCTTTCACTTTTCCCTGTCCCTGACAATTCATCATAGCTCCATCTCTATCACGTTTTTTATTATTAAATCTCTTTGTTATTTTGCTTTTCTCTTATTTTTATCAAATTGTCCGATTTGTTATCGCATGATATCACAAATAATAAAAATATTAATATCGTGTAAACCATAATTGGTATACATGTATTGCAATGTATATTGATATTATTCTATATGTCATTCCCATATGCCATCATATCATTCCTACATATAACAGATATATACATCAGAAATCACACTAACCATCCACTTTAACATTCATGAAATGAATGAAAAATGGATGAACCATTGACGATTGCATACGGTATTTGAATGAATTAATTTAGTGTACATACACTCAAACATTCAACACATGAATGTAAAAGTGAATGTGGCTTACATTACAAACTACATTTTTCGCAGTACTATATGAAGTATTCATTCAACGTCTCATACACAATGTGTAGTTACGAGCCTAGATTACATACTCAAAAATATCCTGTGTATGAAAGAATATTTAAATGATACATTGGTGTAATTTTCCAAACAAGGTATGTTGGCTCGGACTATTTCTTATATTTATTCTCCGCTGTCCGTAAGTAAATTTCTATGTCTCATATGTTAAAACATACAGTATCTGTATAACACAGTTGATACCCTATACATCTTATCTTCAAATTGTGTAGATTTTTCCTTCAGCTACCATCCGTAACCACGAAAACACTGTAGTTTCCTGTATGTAACCTACAGGGACCCCCGAAATTCGCATGGCCTAGTAGATGTGACATCAAACCCAAAACTACGCCTCTTGAATGTAGGCATTCCGTTCCGGAAACACAGACGTTGCCGTCTGTTTTTTCACACAAGTTTCTTCCTCATTACTACTCTATACGTCAATAACTTCACGTTGTTGCCTTTTCTTGCTTCTAGTATGTGCTGGATGAATTTCATGGACACGAATTCCTCTTGTTTCGTTTCCTCCATTCCCACTGTCATTATTCTATTTAAGAAAATATTGTCTTATCTTTTTGACAAGTCTGTCATGTCAAGGCAAGTAGTTGCACAGGTAACAAGTTTTTCAGACCAATTTACAACACCATACTCGAAACTTCTCCCGTTATTACAAAAGGTTGCTGAATAAATTGCGTCCATGTTCGTGTTTCTGAGATGAGAACGTCCATTAGCTTCTGCATTGCCGTAGGAACTTCTTCTTTCGGTGAATCACACTCGCCGCCCGAAATGATTTCCAACAATGTCGGAAAAGACGTTAAGAAATTATTACCAAGACGATAGAAGACATTTGCATCAAATTTTTTCTTTAATGGGCTTCCAAAACAAGCTTCAGCTCCATCGTGGAGGTACATGATGGTCTCCTCCGTACTGTTGATAAGATTTCCACTGTCCAAGTACGTCACTCCTCTTTTACCAGAATCTTGTCAAGTTCCAAACTGCGGTATGGTTTTGATCGTTTTCATGAAAGATTTGAATCTCACCAGCATCTTTCTCACACGATCGTACCGTTCATATGTTGAGGTGATTTTAGTATCAATCAAATTTTTTCTTTCCATGTCCCTCGAAATATCCAATGTACTTGCTTCTTCAACAGTATGTTATATTGTTCGGTAAAGGTTTCATCATTTCGTATGACACTGCTCATGAGGTCAATTAACGAAATAAATATCCATTTTTGTCTCCATCGATAATATGTTTGGAGACATGCTGAGATTTATAACTTCCCACGGTGTCATGGTCGCATTATAATTTTAGACGAGAAGAGAGACACGAATACGATCTCTCACGCAATTCATTTCGAAAGTGACCATTGCACCAAGAATTTGTAGTTCGGAAGGCTATGTTCACCATCCACAATATCCAATGAATTGTCGGACTTCAGTACAATTCTATCGGTTTACAGGCTGAATAATTCCGAGATACCAATATATTTTCTGTCAACATCTTCATATTCGAAGGTCACTGAAATCATTCCGAAACCAACTTGATACCGATCTTGTCTAAAGGATGTAACGAATGCATCAAGATGCTCTGTGTTCACATCCCTCAAAGGGCTCTCAACATTTATGACTTGCCTGACCGGAAGCCATAGTTCGACAGTCTTAAAATTACTGAGAGGAAAGTCAGTCAGAATAACAGACCTCCCACTATCGGTCTCTTCATTACCATCCCTGTTCGCGTGTTGAATTGAGATATAATTCATCAATTGAGAATCCCAGCAATGCACACCGTCTTCTGATTACAAATCACGGAGGATGGCTGGGTTGGTACCTCTTCCATTATTTTCAGAAAACGGATATTCCAGTTATTTATACATCTGCCTAATTTGCACATCGAATATTTCCACTCTGTCCAATATTCCATCCACTGCAGCCTTTGCCAATTTCACTATACTCCCTGAGTTAGTTCCATTCCAGCCCTGACTTTTGCTATACCAGCAAGGACTGCCCTCATTTTCGAACAATTAATTCTACGACACCCTCGGAATGAATTCAAAACTTCAACGGAATCATCATCTAGACAGTACATCTCAACAGATACATCTACAACTATACCGCTTTCCGCTGCATCAGTACCGTTTTCCTCTCCAAGAATCAGCATTTGAAATAGTTCTTCACTTCTTGGCTGTAGGTAGCGATGCATGAGACAATTTTCTAGTGCAGATGCAGAAGATGACGACATAGTTGATTATAGAAGTATTATGTTTTTGTTGAGAAATAGTAAAGTTAGTTGATAACGATTGGTTGTGAAGAAGGATGTCGTAATGTTGCGTGTAATATATACAACAGAAAATATCACGATTCAACAATATTTGGATTCGTATGACTTTGTTTCAGTTGTCTGACTTCGATGATCGGTTTGTCGTCTTTGCTATCATAAACGGAACTGTTGTATGACTTTCTTAATTGGACGGTGCTTCTGTAACGACACAATAACTGTACCGTGTAAGGGTGTCTTGTACTCACCCCTAGTATATTGCAACATAGGTTTTCGGCGAAAACATTAATCGCAAATATTTTCGAAACATTTTCCTCCATATGGAGGCCGAAATATTGCAGAAAATTAAATGATGGATTAAAGAACTGTTTTGGTGGTGGCAACGTTCATTTTTGTTACATGTCGTGTATGATTTACAGGATTTGAGTGTAGTGGATGATAAAGGACATAAATCTGACTGTAATGACGATGATAAGTGCATAAATGACTATGTACATGCCGTAAGCATGTATGACTGACGTTTTGGAGCAGGAATAACGGTATGACAGTCAGAAAAAGGAATGACATGTTTCATGTAGTGGGTGGAAAAGACACGAAAAAATGACAGTTGCATGTGGTTTAAATGACAGAAAAGAGGGAAACTATGGCCAAAGAAGAAGTAAAAGAGGCATTTGTAGTTTCAATAACAGAAAAGACTGAATCGGACTTGCGTATTAATATTTACTTTATCAGGTTCATTAAATAGTTGCAGTGTTGTTGTTCTTCGTTGTTTCTTTCGACGCACCTCCTTTTCACAGTCATCGCCCTGTCCTGTACAATCCACTTTGTTCCCTGTCTCCCCTGTCTCTCCTGATTCGTTGATATCATTATCATCCTTGACCTCCATGTCGGGAATGAATGCCGATGGATCAAAGTCCATGTAGTCTTGTACATCTTCCTCACTTCCTCCATAAAGATCTCCATTATCGTATTTGGGGACGGTGTACGACCGTACCATCGAAAACCCTCGTTTGTTCCGTAGAAACTAGGTGACGGTGAACGAGGACATGTTGTTGGAGACGGTGAACAAGGAGGTGGTGGTGGCGATGGTAAACGAGGACGTGGTGGTGTTGGCGGCGAAGGAGAAGGTGGTAGTGTGGACGGTGCACGATGATGTGGTGGCAACGATGGTGAACGACGATGTGGTGGTGGCGATTAATTTCGTTCTGTACTCCGTTCAGTTTAAAATTGTCGCATCCGGATCTGTACCCCCTCGGTCCGGATGCACTAGAATGAAAAGTTTGCGGTATATTTTTCGCATCGCGTTGAGCTTTTGGGTGTTGGCGGCGTCCTCTGCAAAAACTATTTCATCGAGAGTTGTGCAGTCGCCCATGTTTTTAATATGAAAATGTGTTTCTTCATGTGACGAAGTCACCTTCGGAAATTTTTCCATTTGGTGCTTTCAGGAAAGGGTACAAACGGTACTAGAAACGGAAAAAATGGAGGGGGATTTGGGTACTGGAAGTTGATGAATTAGTTGTATGTCTGATATCACTTTCGGGATGACACTTAAGCTCTAAACGGTGCGAGTTTCATATAACTCTCGCCTGCCGACGACAGGTTCTTGTCATCCCCTATTTATTCATATTTTTCAACTTTCATATACTTATTCATTCTGAATAGCATGTGCTACAGTGTAATTGCCCAATTTTGACCTTTTCACTCATTTAATCTCTCAAAAATGTACTCCGTCAGACATAAAATTGACGTTTCACCCTTAAATAATTGATTTTTTTGCAAGTTGCAAAAAATTAAATATTTGATTTCCTGCCAAACAATTTCTTTCATATGGAGGCCAAAAAATTGGAGAAAATTAAATAATTGATTTTTTACAGCAGAAAATCAATTATTTAATTTCCTGCAATTTTTCGGCCTCCATACGGAGGAAAGTTTTTACATTGTTTCTTCGACTGTTCCATTAGTTCAAACAGGCCCTTCAGACGCCGTGCGGAAAATTAAATATTTAATTTTCTACAATATATACGAGATCATAACATTATATAACTTTCCCGGACATAATATCGCGGTAATACTACCGTTACATTACATTCTTCACGTTCGTTTCTGTTATTCCACCATCAACATCGATGATTATGCCTCTACTCGAATAAGAGGACCTCCCACAATCGTCATCATACCATTGCAGCAAAACTTTCTTCAAAAACGTCATATCAGGAAAGAAATCTACGCACATCACGTCAAATGATAAGCAACGCCGTACAACTTGATCATTGCAAAGCAACAGCAACTTCAAACTCCGTATATTCTTCTCCACCAACATCTCCCACAACAACTTCACTATCAATTTCAACATTCTACATCTCATTTCCTAAAAGTTTTAAAATCCTTTTTCAACACGGAACTGAAGAACAACACAATATGACATCTCCAACTTCTACTGGAAAATTCTCTACCGGCGGATTCCTGCTGTTTTCCGTTATTGAAGTTTCTCAGGTTCATCTTTCTAAGAATACTTCAACTATAGGAATGTCAACTTCAAGAAGTATCTGAAATGGTTGAAGTCCCATGAAGAACCGACTTACAGGCACATAACAACACGTTTGGAAAGCAAGGCAAAGGACAGATTGAAGCCTTTGAAACAATCATTATTCGAGTCTATAGGAACTAATGGTGACAAAGTCCTAGCAGAAATGGGATCCTATAAAATGACTCAGAGAGCCCGTGCGTCTCTAACCATATACACATATGGTTGTAGAGATTAACGTATACTGAAAATGTTCACTGACAACTTCACTGACAACTTCACTTCGACTGGATTATTATCTAGCCCAAAATTCATCCACATGATCATCCAGTCAACTAGGTAGAGACCAAGACGGAACCCATGAAACAAGTCTATCCAAACAACTTTTGAATGTCTTCTCTTTTAGCACAGCATATCATTTGTATCGGAGAAAATGCTGAAAAAAATTTCCAAGTCGCGTAATAGAAATATTCTCAGCATGAAACATTTCACTGGCACTAGAATAGGGTTTGTTTGCCAAACAATTTTCAAGGCGTGGGCACGATTGGCAAAATCAATCGTCATTACTCTCGTCAGTATAATGATGTCACCGCACATATTATACAACTCAACAACATACAGATTCGAAGTTCTTTCCACCAGGAACGACGGTCTTTCTCCCATAACTCAACAAACAAAATTTACGGCAGATGTTGAACCAGTCAATACAGAAGAATTGATGTGTCTGAACAAGCTTGGAATGGAACAAATAGAATTAACACAGCATTTCGTTACATCGCATCTTCATGTTTCACCAACCTACAAAAAATATTGTGCAATATTTCGTTGTACGACCCCGATTCCAACATGGAATCAACTGCAGTGCTGAAACCTTTCTTCTGTGACCCAAACAGTTCGCAAGTTTTGCAATGATTTTATGATATACGCGGTCATGTCTCCGAGCCTCTCAAATTATCCGTTCCATTTAGTAACACCATGGAAGTTATCGTAAACATTGATGAGGACATTTAGCCATCATCTTCATGGGAACGGAAACAGATAATGGTAAGCGTGAACGTTCACCGTCTTCCGAACATTTGCAAATAAATAAGAACAAATATAAGATTGATGGAAACAAACAAATGGATATAACCTCATCCCAATCTTCGGATATAGCGATGTAGAACCAGCAGATTCAGATGGGGGAAGTGCTGAAAATGAGTATGCAAAATTACTGTTGCTGATATCGCCGTGAATTTCAGTCCCTTACTGACGCACATGAGGATGTTATGGGTCAGACTCTGCAAGATAATATGCATTTAATTCTAACAGACCCTCCTTACAACATTAGATATATCAAGGACAATTCAAATTCAGATCAAGATCAGTTCACAATAGAAGCAATGAAACAATTGGTACATTTATTGGAAACTTTTTTGACACCAGGAAGCCATGCGCATATCTTTTGCCCGGTAATGAAATTTTCTTCCTGCGTTCAACATATTAATTCGAACAAGGAATTATTCCAATTAAAAAACCCTGAAGATGATGAAATTGGAAAAAGATACAAGACTGAATTGAGTGTTTTCAGAGTGGAGGAAAAACCTCTCCATTACACGAAGACAAGGGGTTACTTATATGACTACGATTTTCAGTCTCTTACTGACACACATGAAGATGCTATGGGTCAGGCTCTACAAGATAATATTCATTTTATTCTAACAGACCATCCATACAATTAAAAATATATTAACAAATATCCAAGTTCAGATCAAGATCAGTTCACAGCAGAGCTTCTGCTGTCCTGAAGACATGAAAGAATTGGTAGATTTCTCGAAATCTGTTTTGACACCAGGAAGTCATGCGCATATTTTTTGTTCGGCAATGTAATTTTCTTCCTGGGTTCAACATATTAATTCGAAGAAGGAATTAATACCATTGGAAAACCCCGAAGATGATGAAATTGGAAAAGGATACAAGACTGAAATAAATGTTTTCAGGTGGGGGAAACACCATTCCATTACAAGAATACAAGGGGTTACTATGCATCATATCCAAGAACAACCCATCTCACTTATCTCTCCGTGGTTGAACATGCAGTAAACTTCTGGAAGAATGGTATGGTAAGGTATCACACTTTGAAAAGCAAAAACTACAGTCGTTCTTGGTTCATTAGTTCTGTTAATCCCGGAACATGTAATGAAATGAATAACATCTCGAAGGTCCCTATCAAGAAAAAGGTATTCCGTCCATCTCAGACGATATTTTCCGGTCAAAGGAAAATTTTCTGACCAGAGAAGAAGTCAAGACAGTGGATGATGGATACTATCCTTAAATTTACCCGTCCTGGTGAATTGGTCGTGGCTGTACATTTTCTGTAGTAATTGAATGTATGCTTCTTCCAAAACAGAAGAAATTTGTCAACAACATTGAACAATCCAGTTCGTGCGACATCTTGCTTGATGAGATGAACTTGTTATGTTCATATGGTGATGATAAGATGATGAACATGAGATGTTGGTGATGAACTTGTAGAACTTGATGTTGAGTAGATGATGAACATGTTGAGATGAACTTGATGAAGAGATAATGAACTGGTAGAGTTTGATGATGAGATGGTAGGACAACAAAGAAAAGGGAAAAAGGATAAACATCCTTATATCGTTGGACGAAACAAAATGACGGTAACTTTAGTAATGGTGACAAATGGAAGAACCATGGAGATGGTAGATGAAACATTTGGTGATGGTGAAAACGAAGGAACGATTGAGATGGTAGACAAAAAGGTAAAAGGAGGAACAACAATGGTTATTATGTATAAGGGATAGCTGATTATACAAGTAATGGAGATTACAGTGTGCGGTGTTCAGAATCACAATAAATTCAGATTCAATCAACAAATGATACATCAAAATACACGTGTGACAAAATTAGTTGGATTCTAAATTAGTAACACCACACTTCTGCATGACAGCCAAACTATATGAAATTAATCGATGAGACATTGTGGTACACGTATGGAAAATTAGATCGGATCTAATTTGGTAATTCCACAATTTTACCGACTGTAGAATTCCATTGGACGTGTGTCTATTTCTGTCCTGGCTGGAAATTAACTTGTTACAGTATACATACCATGAAACAGAGAACGAGAAAAGAATAATAAAGTCGACAGACACATTTTACACTTGAACAAATTAATTCGTTTCCCAACCATATTCAGAAAGTATACCAGACCTAGTTGATTGAAATCAAGGAGCACGACACAACCTACCAACAGTAAATAACCAGTGGTATAGAGATGGAGTCTCTTCGAAGAGTTTGTTGTAATTACGTCTGGAACTGCATCGAGGGGGTGACTCGCCTTCAGAAAACCGAGGCTAAAATAGTACATCATTGTACTAGGTCTACGACTCACATTGGGACCAGGTGCTATTCATCAGACGAGAGTTACTACTCTATTAAACACTCAGAGACTGGGTTGAATTATTTACTAAACCTCTCTAATTGCATAGCATTGATATATAGATAAATCAAATATACATATTTTATAGCTGATAACAAAGCCAGGGGAGTGCTACTATTTTATTTGACAGAGTCGTTACAGACGTTCCCTAAGCACGTTCGTCACTTCATTTCACAAGCCATTGGGATGCATCTTTGTATAAAAACTCTGTTCACACGCCGTGTAACAAGTGGAAGATACCATGAAAGTGAGCTCTTGATGGAGTACGAACAAATATGTTGCTTGTAATGGAAGGAAAGGCACTAGGTTTTTTACTGAAATCATCCACAATCAAACATGATGACTATCGTCTGGTGGTTTTCGGAGAAAAGACAATTGATACAGGTTTCCTCATCGGTCATTAATATGGATCACTGGTTTACGGAAATATCGGCGAGAGTCAATCAATTATAAAAACATATGGCGAGGGTTTACTTTCGGTACCAAAAGCGCAATTCCTGAAATATGGTGCCAATAGTTCACATAAATTTACGGCAAGTAATGGGTCGAAAAAGGAGGTGTGGTTTAAAGCTTCCCCTTGGTGCATTACAAGATACATTGATGATTTCCATTATCTCCCTGGAGATAATGCTTCTGCTAAAGGCAGATTGAATAATCCAAGAACTACAAATTGCGCTCTCGTGCAAAACAGAAATTTTAGAACTGATTCAGCTGCAATTTCTTACAAAATTTTGGAGATTAGTGCTTTATATCCTATTGCAATTGGTCAATAACTTTTCATGGATTACGGAAATGATGATATTCATCACATTAAAGACAAATGTTATTTTCATTTTTTCCAGTCATTTTATCTTCATGATGTCTCATATTATCATAATAGTCATTGTGATATGTGTTTAATGTAGTGTACATCATGCACACTGCATTAAACACTTATCACTATTACAGCAATGAGTAATTATATAACTTTCCCAATACTACTGCGTCCATCCAATGATTGTGACTGAAAGTGTGGCTAGCCGATTACTTAAGAAAACATTCCTTCCAATATATGATAAATAGAGATCCTACTCCAATTACGTTACAAGCTTGTGTTCAGTGTGCCTTTTCTACAATTGGTCCAATCCTCTCTCTTCTTCCACTTCCCCTTTCTACTATTTAATTGAATATATTCTATTATGTTTCTTGTGTCCACCTTTTGTCACTACTCCTGCTTGCTTCTTTTCCTAGGTCACATTCCGCACGTGTGTCACACCCTCCCTGTATGTCACGAGGTACGTGTTATGTTTCCTCCTTCTCTTTATTTTATTAACTGATGGTCTTCCTGACTGAAACTAGATGCCAATAATACGGTAAGATTGATGGATATTTAAGCGTGGAACCCTCCATATCGCCAAATCTATAATGAGCGAGTTGCGGGTTGTAGTGGGTTGTGAACGGTCTTAGAAGGCAACCGTCACAATCGATCCTGGAGTCGCGATTGAAGACCTAATCGCGGCTGTCTTTGCAAGCAGATCGTGTCCCATGTCAAGCATTGGTTTCCCATGGTAATGCACTTGTTGGACCGCTAGTTGGTGGCGTTGTTGCTAGGGTTGTATTGGCTAGAGGAATCAGGGTTGTCGAATGACTTCGGGTTGGTTTCTGTTAATAATCGTTGTCGTCTTTATTTTTTTATGGCCGACCGTAGCCATGGATATTTATAAAAGTATCGTTCGATCAAGTCAATTGATACTGTATTGTACACGTGTGTAATTCTATCTTATCGATTCAACTCTATCGATGGTATATGTCTTTTAGCCATATGTATAGGTGTAATAGATTGTACGACTCCTAATAATTTATGTCTCCTTTTATTCCCTTCCCTGCTGTATCCTTCTCTTAGCTTCTGACTGTACCGTCCCTTCCACCTCATCCCCATCTGCCTATCTCATTCTCATTCCTGCTATAATTGTCACCCCTGCGTTCCTGTTTTGCTCGAATCACAAATCACCTAGATCCACAGTTTACATATTAGTGAAAACATCATTCTATCATGATTTCCTATGATACATATTGGTGATAGATTGAGTGTTTTCCTGTGAAAATGGAGTACTACCATTTTATGGGAACAGAAACACTACTACAAACACACTGACTCAGTCAGTTTGTAGGTGGTATTGTTTCTGTGTTGTTACATTTTGTTTTGACAGGTTCTAGAAGAAAAATGTGACATTTTGATTTTACAGGCTGTAAAAACAACATTTTACGACAAAACAACCTCAAATATGAGAATATAGATAATAGTTTGCTACCCAATGAGGGCCAGGATGTCATTTCTCACATCCCGACTACGAACAGATGACATGCATTGCCTATCTTCCCACAGTTGGTGAGGAATGCCGACAAAAAATTGAAGTGGGGAAAAAGAATGGGGGCAGTAAAAGGAGGAAAGAATCCTGACAATACAACCATCCAAAATTTGAGAAGATTGACAATAGTTTTCAGCACAATGAGTGCCAGGATGTCACCTATTGCATCCCGACTTTCACCAAACGACAAACAATTTCATATCTTCCCACATTTCAAGTGTGGAGAGATAGGAAATGGTTTGACACCGAGTTGGTGATGAATGTCGACAAAGCATAAATGCAGAGAAAGGAAGGGGGGAAAAATTAAAAATAGGGAAAAAGGAAGAGGGGAAAAGAAGGTGGAAAATAAATTCGACAGAAATGGTCGTACAACAGTCCCCATTATTAGACTTCTTCCTCCCTCGACAGATGGAAATAAAATTATTGTGATTAAAACCCTGTCAGCTCCCAGTTCACATGGGTTTTTGTCGATTCGAGTAACTCGATTCGAGTACATTCCGACCGTTCGTGTGATACCATAGATGATAATGATGAAGATGACGAACGAAGACGGAAGGATGATGACGCACGAGGACGGATAAGGATGACTAACGGAGACGGATGAGGGTGATAACGGATGAAGTAAGATGGATGAGGATGAAGGAGAAGGATGATAATAACGACGGATAAACAGGAGGAAATAAATATGCAGAAAAGTATAGTTAGGAAGACAATGATAAGGTGAATAGCAAAATAGATAAGAAAAGGATGATGACGAAAATTGATGAATGAAACGAAAAAGAGAGAACCGCAACGATAGATTGAAGATTATAAAGACGATATAAAAATTCAATATAAGAAAAGCAACAATGAATGACCTACCCCGGTACGCGGCACACCTACAACCTTACACTATACACAAAATCAAGTTATATATAATGCAGAAAATGACACTGTATAATCGGGACCGTGAACGGTGACAAGTCACGACACGTGTGATCCCTACTTTTATGATTCGGAATTCATTTGATTAAAATCAATGTTACTTTAGCTATTCAAGATAAGAATTAGCAAAACTAACATTACACGTGTCAACTATTTATATTCAGAAATCATTATACATACTTTCATTCGAACCTCGAATGAAAAATTAGTAAAATTGGTAGACATTTTACAACAAGCACACACCCCAGCATTAGCCACCACATTCCGAAAGGAAGTTAACAGAAACGTCGAAAGATCGATCCACCGGAGCAAGGAGAAATATGAGCTCGAACACGTATCTGAGCAATTAATACCTGCCGAAGACAGTAACGCGATACACGTGTAGCTGCGAAACGATCGTTGTCGATTGCAATAGAATCTACGAGGCCATCAACGTGCCCTCGATTTAGGAAGATCGCAAAGTTACTCAACTGTATCAGAACACCTAAATCTCAGCTCCCCATTAGCGGACTGCATGATTACCCCGTATTTTCCCCACTTACATTATTAGCTCCTTTGAGACTAAAAATTAACCATACAGTCACATTTTCTTTTCCCTTTTATAAATAAATCACAGCGTCTTCCAATCCGCAGCGTCCTGTTTGACAGTTCAAACTCTCTCTGGTACCAATAAGAGAATCACTCAGGCGAGGTCGAAAGGAGACGGCCCTCTCAAGAAAAAGAACGTTGATGGTTCATCGGATGCAACAAGGACGTCTGCGAGATTGAAAGGAGCACCTTCTACTCAGAATCTAGCCCCGACGCCACCTTCTCCATTTAAGAGCATACCGACGAACAATCCAGAAACGGGACTAGGAATGATAATACCGGACCGTGAGAAAACGGATGACGGGAAAGAATCATCTGAGAAAAGCCCAACCTCAGAAGAAACAAACAAGGACAGACAAAAATCTCCAGATAGAACCCCAGGAACTGGAGACTAAGAAAAGTACGACTACCCTAATAATTACTATTACCCGGATTCGATACACATACTAGAGTCTCCAGAAAAAAAGATAGACCACTCAAACACCATCCACAAATTAGAGGATAAGATGCTAAACACTCACCGTGATTTAGAACTTGAAGGTGAGGAATTATGGGAGGAGTTCATCTCAGTGTTACGGCCACACACTATAAAGAACTGGGACGTAGATATGTTGACCAAATGGGTAAAGTACCTAGGAAGGAACGGAGTACTGATTGAAAAATGGAGACAAGTAGAGAAAGCCCAGAAGCTAGTAGATTTAATCTATCATTAATCCCACATCGACACGCTGAATATCGAACGAACGAGATGGGCGACTCTACCAACGAAACCAGAAGTACCTCTAACGCCAAGAAATAAGCCACTTGTCAGGAACGAATCCAAAATGCATACCCAACAGACAGACGAAAGGAGTGGAAGGACTGGACCATTTATCCATCCTGGCCGTATGAAACACAACGCCGACCATGGACGACCCGAAACAGACGCTTACTTAACAATAGATGATGCTGAGGAAGAAAAGCCCGAAATAAAACCAAAGTCGTCACCAAATATAGCCCCAGGTGGCGGTCCTGCAGATGAAGACGGTGATCCAGGTAGCCACGATGATAAATTAAGAGGAGATGGGAGAGGTTTGATACCAAAATTACCAGACCCTGGCAGAGACGGACCAAAACACGAGAAACCACCCGAAGATAAGAAGAGGCTCGGTATGAGCGGCCTCATGAGAGACTTCAATGGGAAACGGACATTTTCAGGGAGTTGGGGTGAGGACTTATATTGTTGCATTAACATCTTTAACACGTTGAGCACAATGTGTGAAATGACGATGGAAGAAAAATTGAAATCTGTCCCAGTAATGCTTACGGTATATGCCCTAAATTACTATGCCAATAACATTAGCACCTGTGACAACTTTGAAGAAGAGATGATAATGTTGCGTAAATGGTACAACAGTTACAACCGAAAGGCTCTAATCCTGTCAAAAGGGCAATCCATGACATTATTGGCGGCAATGACAGAAGATCCCTCAGAGTCAGAGGTAGATGTCTTCCGCAAGTTCGTTGAAAAGTTGATAAGTTTGCAGAATCAACCAGATATCACTTACCATACGGGTCTATTCTTGAGGGATAGTTTGTTAACTGCCGTCAACATTTCTTCGATTCAATAATCACTACGAGACCGCCTTACTCGTACGAGTCGACAAACTATCAACCGGATTGCAAACCAACTAAGCGATAAGAGCAGGTCAGCCGGCACAAACTCAGCATGTATGATAAGTGGGTAGGAATATGAGGCAATGTATTCCAGCGGGAAGACATAAGGAGGAGACGCACGCCCGGCCACCAAGAAACCACGGTAAAATAGAACTTGCCAATAAGGCAACAGAGACAATAATAAACCCAGAAGATTGAGCCTCGAGTGGATGAGAGGCGTTTAAGGTTGCTTCGTATGTGGAGGCGATCATCGTGCGAATGCCCGCGACAAGAAAGAGGAAGTACCGAAGCGATAAATAAGCTGAAATACAAATTCCCATCGGCCCTCCTGACTGTTGAAGTCTTGTTTAACGTCGTGAACATGGTGTGCGATGAAGCAGAAATGGAGGATCCAGCTGACATAGATGTGAGATGGGTTGAAGATGAAGCTGAGGAGATAGCAATGGATTTGAACGACATGACAACAGAGGATTCTGGATCAATAGAACGTATCCTATCAGATAATACGTTCATTCACGGGACGAACTTCCATAACGATATGAAAATGGCATTGCATACTACCAGTAGCAGGCTAAAGTATCCAGATGGAATCACATTCAATGGGATTACCATAGACACTGCGGCAAATCGGAAGTCAGTGATGTGTGAAGTGAAATACCACGCTTATGAGCGTGGATTCAATAGAAGAATGAAATTACGGTCACCGCAGAAAGGGTTGAAAGGCATCGGAGGAATGAGCACCGTGGTTGGAGAGGTGAATCTTAACTTGGTCATCGATGTAGAATTTTCGATCACCAAAAGCGACGCACCTTTTCTTCTATCTAACAAATACATGATAGAGAATGGGTTATACATCAGTCTCCAGGGCAGATACCTCTACATAGGTTCACTTTGACAACGATTAGAGCTCGAGAACTTCTTCTTCGTGTACCGCTTGTCTGCAAAATCGACTCCATATGTCCTCTATACGGAAAAGGAGCTCCGTACCATCCATCGTAGCTTCGGGCACCCGATGGTGAATGCGACACTCAATTTGGTGAAGAAGGCCAGCATAACAGTCCCAGACTAAAACATGAGAACGATGATAACCAAAATCATTGAGGATTGAACGATCTGCAAAACAAACGCAGTTACCCCCGATGATTCAAATTAGCAGTAGGAACCGAGGACCTCTAATTTAACCACCGTGTTATAGTCAATACAATTTTTATCGACGCCAGACCAGTGATACACCATATAGACGAAGGTACTCACTTCGCCTCCGACTCCTTCCTCAAATCACAATCTGCAGAAGAAAGTTGGAAGTATATCACCCGACTCTGGTCACATACCTACATGGAACCACCGGAGTTTCTTGCTGTCGACCAAGGTTCATCACACATCTCCAAGGGATTAAAGGGTAATGCCACTGCCGCAGGCATCGTAATGGAAGAAGCCCCGATCGAAAACCTCGATTCGATCGGAATAGCGGAGCGATATCACGCCCCTCTCAGGTCAGCGTACAACAAGATCAGGCAATCAATGGATAAAGAAGAAAATTAAGAAGAAGAATGTCTAAGGATGGACATGTTTGCTGTCAACCCCACTATGAGGTCAGAAGGACTGTGTCCGATGTTACCGGTTTTGGGAGCACTTACCGGACCAGTCCGAACGAGCCCATCACCAAACAAGTTGCAAAAGCAGAGAATTATTGAAGTTGCTAAGAAAGAGGTAGAAGATGAGCAGGCAGGACGACGAGTGGCTTTTGCACTTAGACATCCATCAGGTCCCAAAGAAAAATAACAGTAACGACAACTCCTCGAGTTAACCTCAGGTTCCCCACTCCTGGTATATCGTACAAAATCAAAGAAGTGGGAGGGACCTTTTAGGTACGTATCCATTGAAGGCGAAACGGTGGTAGTAAAATTACACAGATGGAGAAAACTCTTTAGATCAACTTGCGTGAAACCTTTTTTGAATCCACGCCAACCCAAATGCGCCCCCACCAACCACGAAACTAGCTTGCGACCCTAATCCCACCACCGATGCCGATGAGAGTACAAACCATGCACGTATAGTTGATGCTGAACGGATAGAAGAAGCGGACCTTGGAACTGTGCCATGAAGGGTGGCGGTTAGGAAGGGTTCCAAAGAAGCAGCAGAATTTGCAGAATCCATGAGCTCACGGGTAGAGATGCACATGCGCAGATGCATGTTGCATGAAAAGAACCTTATCAGAGATGGCACGCATAATGTTGTTGGACGCAGGATTACCTAAAGAATTGTGGGGATACACAATACTATATTCCACTATGATTTGAAATAGATGCACCACATATACCTTTCAAAATATGGAAACGCCTTATTATCGTTTCTTCAATGAGGAAGCAGGCTTACAAATATTCAAACCGTTCGGATTCGCCGTTCTCATCTATATTCCTCTTCCGAATCGATATAAGCTAGATGTACCGGCTGAGCGTGGGACACTAATTGGGTTTCGGAGAGCTCGCTATGCTATAAAATCTACTGTCAATCGACAAAGAACATTGTACAAGCACGAGACGTCACTTTCATTGAAGAAGATGATGAGCATGAATGAATCGGACCAAGAGACTGTAAATAACGTTGCTGGTGCACCAACAAATCAGATACGTTCAAACAACAAGTTTTCACCTAAGGGAAGACCAAAGAAACCCAAGGCGCCAAACCTCAAAATTAATCAAAATAATTACAACTTTATTGTCGACAACAAAGGCGAGGATGGTATTATCAACAAAAGTGATGATGAAGACACCATTATTAAGCATGACGACAAACATGTTGTTAGTGAAAATAATGACGTCATCATCCACGACTCTAAGAAAGGGAACTGAAATAATAATCCTAAACGAGAGTTACCATCAAAAACCTGAGGAATCTGTGACGACATGAGACACCGACAGTGCTCGGACATTGTGACTAGAGCACAAGAGCACAATGAAAATTGATAAAGTACTAAATGGAACATTCACCGTGGGGATTCTCATAATGAAGAAAAAGTTGGGCAGGTCAAAGGGATCCAGAAATAGGAAGATACGTATCCTAAAAGCCGGGATTGAAAAAGCTGTACCAGCACCACGTCTAAAACCCAACGTCCGCAGCCACTTGAGTGGTCTCATTGACTAGTAAGGAAAGGTCACCATGAAGGAGGCGGTGCATATCGCGAACAAATTTACTGAGAACATGTGCACACCGACATACGGGGAAGTGATGAATACGAAAAAAGATGAGGAATGGAGGAAGGCGTGTCACGAGGAGATGGAAGCGATGAAGAATTTGGGAGTAAACAGACTCGTGAACACGCCCGCCAATCGATAAACTATAGACACCAAGTGGATCTTGAAGACCAAGGAAGATTAATCGTGTGAGGTAGTTAAGTTTAAAGCCAGGTGGGTCGTAAAAGAATACATGCAGACCCACGGCATCAACTATGACCTAAACCGCGCGCCGGTTTCAAGGATGTTGACACCACACGTAATTATGTCGCTTGTAGTAAGGATGGAGCTGCGAATTTACCAAATGGATGTCTGCACGGCGTCCTTGAAAGAAGAATTAGATGACGAGACGATTTTATTGAATCCCCCTCCGGGTTACAAATACTTGGCGCCTGAAGGAAAGTTTTAAAGGCTGTTGAAAGTGCTATACGGATTAAATCAAGAATCTCGAAAGTGGAACCTTACTTTGGATGAGTTTCTAAAGAACAAGTGTGGTATAAAGCCCAGTGACGTGGACCCATGCTTGTGCACACGTTACAAAATGGATAAACTAGATATCGCAATAATGATTTATGTTGACAAAATCCTTCTGATGCCAAAAGATGAATGCATGTTTCATAAAGCAAAGAACGAGTTGAGCACACGATTAAAGATGAATGACTTAGGTGGTGTCAGATGGTTTCTTGGAGAAAAGATAAGTGAATTTGCTGAGGGAAATTACATGACTCAAGCCGCGTATGCTGATAAGATGAATAATCGCTTTGTTATTCAAGGATCCAAATATTGAACAACGCTGATGTCACTAGTAATTGATGCGAAGTTGTTAGCGTATAAACCTAATATGAAAGGAGGAAGGAAGAATTTCGGTTATCGAGAATTGATAGGTTCACTTCTTTATCTGAGTGTGTGCAGCAGACCTGAGTCATTGCATTAATTAAACAAACTGATTCGTTTCATCTCAGACCAGCACGGATTATACTAGCGATAGATTGAAGGTGTTCTGAATTATGTGAGTGGAATAAAGTAATACGGGGTGTTCTATAGGAGAAAGTATCAATTGAATTCTCTCCATGTATTTGCATATTCATCCTGGGATGATGAATTGTTAATGAGGCGCTTCACGTCAGGAATACTTGTTTACATGGGTGAGGACCTAATTGATTGCAGCTCGAAGCGTCAGACAATTATAACGCATAGCACGGCCGAGTCTGAATATGTCGAGGCCGACTCGGCTGCAAGGATAATAATTCCATTTCGAGTTCTGTTCGATGACCTGAAGGAGAAGCAGTGGGAGCATACGATGATACATGAAGATAAAGTTGCGTTCTTGGCACTCGCTAAGGGTGAAGGAACATACTTGACTCTCAAACACATATAGTTGAGATACAATTACAGTCGGGAGAAGGTGGCCTCCAAGGAAATACTATTGTCGCAAATACCTACTGGTGAGCAGTTGGCTGACTTTCTAACAAAAAGCCTTCCCCAGAAAAGATACATCAAACAAATGAATGAGGGCAATATTAAGCTCAAAGAAGGAGCTGAAACTTAGGATGTGATTCATATGGGAATAGGCATGAAGTGGTAATGATAATCTTAGGATGAAATGTATGTTAGATTGGATGAGAGATCTAATGCTGATTTAGCATGTGAACGTAAGATTGTAAACAAGGCATTCTGTAAGTCCAAAACTATGGAAAGTGAATCGTTAGTATGTGTATATTATTTTGTATAGTGATCACATTGTGATCGAACTTGTAGGGGTGAATGTTTCTGGGGATTATACTGTCCATCAGTATTGTTCGGAGGTTTCTATGGTAGATGGTATTAGTATGTGAAATTAATTATCCATGATTAGTATTATGTATTGATTAATCATTTGGAATGTATGTTTATTTAATCAATGTATATTTATTATAAATGTGGGAAAGACGACTTCAGAGCGTCGAGCTACTGTACGGAGATACAAGTATCGTGCGCATTTCCTCTCGGTTTCGTTACGATGTGTGATCGTTGTTCTTGATCAGCCTGCTGAGGGTTGATAAAAAATATGAGAGTGTTGAGAACTTTTTCTAATATGCTGTTCGGCACAGATTGTCGAGTGTTGGAATTCGAACTGAAAATTGCAAGTGATGAAAGTGAAACTTGTCTGTAGTTACAAGTCATAAAAGTGTAACTTGTATGCCAGTGCTGAATACACTATACGAGACGTATTGGTCATCGTGTGATGTCTTATCATTGACACGTAGCACGATCCACTAAGGTTTAGGACAGTGCGTCATTCACCGTCGTCGAGACGCGAGATGCGACGTTTGTGCTTTTACTTTGTATATAATTTACGCCTTCCTTGGCAATCATAAACTCTCCTGGATGAGTAAATCTTAACAGAGGCATTACATCACTTATTAAAATCACGTTTTCTAACTTCACAGCTGTTGTCAGCACGGTAAACAGTTTGAACGGAAATTGCAATGAAGAAAGAATATTTTAATGTTTATTAAACATATTAAATTTTAACAAATTTAATTTGAAAGAAAACGTTTGTAATGTGTCTGTAATGTTTCTTACTAATGTTTGGATTCAGGATTTCTGTATTGGTTGACAGTTATTTGAAAAGACTGATCATGCGAAATGATCGTTCTTCTCCAAACCAGATGGACCAGTGCCATAGGAATACAAACCAGAAACCACCACCGGTATCTTTCACAGTAAGTTCTGAACTGATTGAGGAAAGGAATTTTTTCTTAACAGCATCATACTGCTGTTACCGACAATTTTTATTGCTGGCTGCATTCGTAGAAATTGAAGGTCCGTCTATGGTTACACTTTCAAAAATATCTCTTTGCTGCCTTTTACTATTCCTGCTACATAAATTGTGGTAGATTCTCAAAGACCTTAGGCCTCTATGCCCAGTTATCATTGCAACTGATGAGCGGCATGACTGTTGTCAAATGAAATAGAGGTTTAAGTTAATGACCCCCATAAGGCCATGAGTTGTCACCCAAGCCTTACTTCTAGATCCTTAATGCCTTCAGTGGTACACGCATATCTGAAAACCCTACTAAAATAATTTACTCTCAAATGCTACCTTTTAAAACAATACCTTCTGTGACTTTGCCTTATTCTTTACAGAAAGAAAACCCCGTTCTGTACCAACCTCAAGTTCTGAACGGTGGTTAGGATAATCTTCAATCTATTTCAACCATTTATTTGCGCCATCACAATAATTCTCGTCCCATACAAAAAGCTCTACAGGGTTTTCGCCAATTATCACATACCCCTTCTTGAAGGCTTGAAGTCCATGGAAGAACTTCCAACAGATCCAGATATTTTCTAAACCGACTGATTATGTAATGAAGGCAATTTAAATTGGATTTTCATGAGTGCAACAAAAGAACTTTCAGAAATATAGTTTTTAAATGTTGAAAGTGTAATATAATGGCCATCATATATCTTGTAGTTGGTGACAAACTCAATTAAGAAAATATTATCTTCTTGAGCTGTACTGTCGTCCACGTTTTGTAACCAAGAGGTAAATGTCAAATAAACAGATTTGATACAGGTGCGAGCTTCGTCCTATTTAGTCAAATGGCATAGATATGGACTTATCAATTCTTTACACGTTTAACTCAACACGTGCATGTATTAATACATGCACTGTTCACACTATTCAGAATTGACGAATGACAAATTTACTGGACTGAATTCGAAATAATAGCTCTTGATATCAGTAGAATTTAGTACATGTGTTGCTTTATCTAGACTAGCATGGTTTTGCCAGTAAAAATACTGCTCCTCGGTGAAGAGAAAACAATAATGAAAGAGTTAGATATTAATAAGAAATTAGATATCTCACAGCTTTGCACATAAACAATCAAACTACCGGCGACAGGCAACTAGAGCCAAACACGACTAGCTTGGCCAATAACCAACACGACGGTCACAAGACATTTTCACACCATCAATGCGTGCCCAATCTCTGTCAACTGCGATTCCAGATTCGACTCTAGATGGACATAGACTGTAATGCTACTTAATCGTAGCAGGGCATAGTAAGTCAATTATCGCACGCCAAGGGCTGCGATAGATTGCGATAATCGGAGGCAAGGTACTGTAGAACTAACATTTTATTGGACTTTCATTCAGTTATCGAGGTACGGATCACAGAATATTCAACGGACAAAGTAGAATCAACTACCAGCTGATCGGACAAGAACAAGTAACCTCAAGCAAGTAGCGCTCAGAACGGGTGCATTCGACAGCAAATGTGATCCTTACTTGACGCTAAATGGCACATTTCCAAATGCTTTAAAAGTTCTCCATATTCACGAAATGTCTTAATTTATTTTTTTTAGAACTGTATCTTGAAAAAGTTCTGAGAGAGCAACGGTTGTTTTGAATGTTATTTTTTGCAAAAATGTGCCCATGAAGGTTTTTGTTGCTGAACCGTTCTGAATTGTAGGATATTTGCAAATATAACTAAAATGTTCTGAATTCGTTGGATGGGGAGTCCAATTATTGTCTGTGATATCTCTATGTAACATTAATATATTCGTCAATTAGTTTAAAACAATTTATCTTACCATCACAATACGATTCATTTAAATCGCATATTTCAACCGTATCGCAGCCAATAGCCTTCTCCCCACCAGATGAAGTTTTTGACGTTCCATCTGATCCACCTACCGTGCTTTTTATTTGCCACGGAATTTCATTATTAATTTCCATTTTGGTAATTGAGAACGTTTTAATAAATATATCGCAGTTGGACGCATGGCGGTAAGTAGACCAATTAAAGATCAGTCGATTTTGATAACCCTTTGGAGTATCCGCATCTTTATGATGTTCCACATGTAATCCTTTTTGTTGTAATTGCCTTGACTTATTGTCCAAAACATATAAAAGTACTTCATTTGGGCATGTAAATATAAGCCCGACACGTGAATTAATTTTATAATCCGACTCACTACAGAATTCACGTTGAATAGCCAATATGTAATTTTTTAATGTTGTTGATTTTACGTCATATCCTTTCTATTCTTTTCTATAATTACCTACAAATTCAATTAATGTATACCTAATATTTTAAATACTTAATCTGTCCATTTCGTATATCCAGATTGTGGACAAATTCCTTCAATTTCAAATAACATATTTTTAGTATTCATGATTTATCGTCTCCATCGTAATCAGTAACGGTTGAAATAATATTTCGAAGGGCACATAATGTAGTTAAGTTGTTTTCGTTGAGTTTTTCTGGGAGTAAAATTTCCCAGTAATCTCTTTTTGATCCCAGAATGAATTTTGTAGAGTTGTTATTGATGTAATCTCATCAATATCTCTGGTTGGTAGAGATATGTTTTAATGTGGTAAAATAGAATCCATATAATCATTAGTCGTTACGTAATTATTTAAGAAAGTTTCATTGCTGTTATGTAGTGGTTGACATCTTTTTGATGATAATATTTTGATGGCATCGTCAGACTCGAAGTCATCATAATCACTCGGTGCTACTATCGCACCACTGACGTAGGAAGATGAAAGTGTAGCACTGATATGTGACAACATGTGAGCGTGAGTGGGTCCGGAAGACTTTTCATCATGAACCCCCATTCCAGCAATGGCATGTTCAATTATTGATTACCACAAGGGCATACAAAGAGATCCAGCCTCCCAAGAGAGCAATACGTTTGGATCCAAACTGTGAAACATTGAAATGTTATTTCGAGACAATTTCGACATCTCTATTTTCCTGCAATGTTTGAAAGGTGAGTAGTCATTGTAGATTGTTCTAAAGTAGTGAAGAAGGTAGTCCGGAAGAGTCTGAAAAGGTGGAAGGCCACGCGGTGTTAACCACATATCCATTCTTTTCCGTGTGTATATAAAATCCATGGCTGTTAAAAAAGTCGCTACTGTTACTAACACCGTAGAATTACTTGTTAAATTAGAATCTGTATTAAGCAGTTGACGTGCACAAAATTTTACCAATGTGGATATGACTGTGACACGAAATATCTTTCTTTTTCATAGCCAATGAAACGGCGATGATTCGGAACCAATAGGGAAGCCTTTGATACTGCAAACATTCCAGAGAAAAATTTGCAGGGTTCGAAAAGTTTGTAACCAAGTCTATCATCCACGACGAATTCTTCTGTTCTTGTTGAAGCATATGTATTTGTTCTCTTGTAACCATTTTCGTGGTCTCTTATAAAAATTCCAAATGTGGTCATCGCGGTATGTTGTTGTCGACCTAGCCGTTGAATTTTAGAAAGGCCCAACAATTCGTGTGATACACATACGATAATGATGGTGCGATGACGGTACGAAGAGAGGTAACTATATGCATAAATAGATGATGATGAGAGACAAATATTGTAGATTATAATAGATGAGATAAGGAACAAAGATTGATACTAGATAAAAGAAGGCAAAAAGATTCAAGATGATAATATTCATTTGAATATAGATGATACATAATGATGACTATGAGGAACAAATATTAAATATGGTAATATTTATTTAATAGCAATACGAACGAAGGATGATTACAAGACAGATGATGATATCGAGAAGAAGAAAAGGTTACGATATCAAATAAATAGAAACAATAAAGGATATAATTATAGATAAAGCGATGAAAGAAAATGAATGACAATAGATGGAGACATGGAAACAATACTAGTAATACTGCAGGAACGTACGGTGGAGGAAGTAATGATGATAAACGGAGAGATTGATTACTAAAGTAAATGGTTGTAGATGCAATGCAGAGGCGAAATACGATTATTGAAGAAGATATAATAACTTGTTGGGATACGAGACGAAAGTTTGTGCAACGGTAGTATTAAACGATAATAATGATTCTCACTGAGAACGCGAATAGCACAACAAATGAGTAGAGTGATACTCGAACGCATGAAATCACGAAATGAATAAACCAAGAGTAACATGACAGTCAAAATAAAACGCAGAATACGTATAAACAAACAATCCTACTTCCAGACCAAAAGAATTAGATGTATGAAGTTATATAAGGAGTACGAAAAACGTACTAAATCTTCAATCAAGGGTAACTCCTACTCATGCCGATGATGTATCCCGAAGTGTCACATTGTATAGACAAGTACACTGTACTAGACACATGGAACGGCGTATACTGTACCAAGCACATGGACTCAGATCACATGCACTGTTACAGTAAGATGTGTGTCTGTATTTCCACAGATTGGATCTCATATAGTAATTTCAACTATTGCTATTTAATGTGAATAGATTATACCACACGTGTATCAATTATCTATTATTGATTCTAACATGCATTTATATCTCACTTCAATGCGATTGAAAATTAATAAATGAGCTACAAATTATCAAAGTACCAACCAGAACTTCAGAAAGAAAATTGCACTCGAACAAAGTCAATGGAATAGGGACTGATGACCTGAACAAAAATCGCACTGAGTAGAACAACATCTACGATGGGAACAAAGGGGATCAATACGCGCATTCCATGTACTAGATATTTTCCAGATGCGATACCAGAGCTGAGAAAAAACAACAAAAACAACGTCCCCTTTGACCCTAAATCTGTAGAGGATACTTAACTGTATCCAGGTCAAGTTCAAGGGGCTCTTTCACGGATTGCAGATTTTGCACATACGAAACATATTTAGCCGTACCCAATATCTCCCAATAACTTCCATATATTTGGGAAGATTATATTCATTTGATATTTGCTAACAGCCTGCTTTCACAGTTGTTCATACAGTATTTCTGGTCAGGGTGGTTGCTATGGATCTAAATTAAGTTTCCGTAGTCTTATTTCCCGATGAATTCCATTACACTCATACCGATACGCTATAAATGAATAGCTGTATCTGTCAGCGATATGAGATTCCCCCTTGTGACTATAGGATCGCATCCACCGGTACCAGGGGCTATGACAAGGTTAGTGATTGACTCTCCACAAAAACTATATCTCATGGGACGTACCTGTTTGCATTCCGCCAAATGAGTTCGTTTCAAACTAAGGGAGAGGAGGCAGGGAGAGGAGGCAGATGATGATGATGAAAAGCACTGCGAAAGAAGGGAGGATTTCAAACGGGATCATACACGTAAGGCGGTAATTGAGACCTCTTAAGTGAAAACCTACATGCGATTAAGCAAATTGTGACATATACATTACTTGGTGTAATTGTGTATTTATTGTACTTGAAGCGATAAAATTACACATTTGATCTTTTTATTAAGGATTACTTATGAAGTATCTTTAGGGGATATTTATATGTGAATGCCAATGTGTTAGCCCATGAGGATATACAATAATAGTGTAGCGAGAGTTTACAATTGTAATTCATGTAAGTTTGGACAACTGAGATGGCAATTGGGAAAATAGACACTAAAGTGTGCTCCACCACACCAAATTGTCGGCTCTATTTTTCATGTATTTATTCATGTTGAAGACTGTGCAATTGAGACGGTGGAGAGAGGGCAGAAATATTTTATGAACAAATGAAGCAGCTTCACCGCATCACCAAAGAGAGAATGTTATCGCTCATCCGACCAGGTTCAATAGGAAGAGACCATTGTATCCCGAAGATCTCGAGATTTTCAGCATAGGAAATTGCCATTGTACTTGCTGATAGACAATAAAAGCAACTACCCGTTATAACAGGGCTGAAAGGCAATACACTGGTTGGTATGGGACCGATTGGACGTCTATGAAGCCAAAAAGGGATAAACTAAAGTCAGCACGTGTTAATCAAAGCGTTATTCAAGGCGACCTACGTCACGAAGACAATTAAATGGATGTATTTAATATGAATGAAAAAGGGAATTAACCGTTGGATAATACACATGTTTCCAGGCCGTTGATTGGTCGAAGCCAGAGAGGCGCATGACAGGCCCAACATATCCACCTTCAGAAGTACAAAACATCCACGACAAACAATCCAATTGTCGAATAAGTAAATTACACTTCTTCAATTCAGGCGAAGAAAATAGCCTTAAACATGATGTTATTGGCCAACTTGATGTGCTGGCCATATCCTTATTCATGCAAGTTGGAATCAATAGTGTGAACTATATGAACCTCTGCACAAGAAAATGTCTCCAGTCAAACGAAGTCATTCCACAATTAAAAATGTGTTATTTGTAAAGTACCGCATTTTCTACAGGATATTCGTGTAGCACGCAGCTGTTGAAATGTTTGAAACGTAGAAATAGTTCAATATCAGATCGACCTTGAGTCACGAAAAGGAACTTAGAGTACACATAGTAAGAATACACGAGTCTATGAAAATGTCTGGTCTCTTTCTTAACTTCAGTAGTTAGCATCGAAATTATTTCCCAAGTTGGCTTCATTTGTGGCAGACAAGTAAGAAAATTGTAAAACAGTTTGAAATGATCTAAATAACATTCCTCTTCGTGATTTCCGTACTTTTCAAAACCGTTTATGCGTAAATGTCATTGCCGGACATTTCTTGATATACTAATTTATGGTCATCTGCAA
>JAULBU010061014.1:0-11558 GCA_032358235.1 Odonthalia washingtoniensis | reverse complement strand
GACCTATACCATGTCACAATCCGATAAGATCGATAATCTCAGCATCACAGACACACAAAAAGCCTTCAGCAGCCAACGGGCATCAGCACAATACATTGGCGTCCATACGAGGCCTGATATATGCACCCCAGTACAGATTATTGCACCAAAAAATACTCCTTCAACCACATCTGATTTCAGATCTCTAACCAAAGCCACAAAATTTCTCAGACAATCTAAATCACAAGGCCTAACTTACTTACAGTTAGATATCGACTCAGCAAGAATCGTGCTGTTGGCCGATGCGTCCTTTGCGAATGCGGAGGGTATGAAGATTCAGTTAGGATATGTAATCCTCATGGAAGACAACCACGACCGTTGCAACATTCTCCATTACGGCAGTAAACGTTTCCAGGTAATAGCACGAAGCGTGATAGCAGCCTAAATCGAAGCCTTTATTCTTGGATTCACTTTTTCTTTTCTTATTAAAGACTTGGTAGAGGAAATAATGGGCAAAAAGATGAGAATTGAAGCGATGATCGACAGCAAGACCGTCTTCAAACTCGTGGCCTAGGACGGGAAGACGGCCAAGCGACGCCTCCAGATCGTCATATTAGAACTCAGGCAAAGTTAGGACCTCGGCTAATTAGACTGAATCGCCTGCATACCCGCTACAAGAAACCCTACAGACTCGCTTACGAAACCGGAACTTACCACAACATCACCATTATACTCGATCATGGAAACGAATACATTCAAGCTGAAACCCCAAGGTTGTGCATTTTCGCACGAAATAGAAAGCTCGGAGTGTCGATGTGTCTGACATCTAGCGCTTCATTCTTACGAAAAATGTGGGATGACGGTGGAGAGATGACGTTGAAGTGCGAATAATGGGAATACCTAATGGACGACTGTTAAGTGCTAATAGGGGATTACAGGAAGAGATTAATTGGAAGTGCGAATAGAGGATTACCAAAAAGGGATGACGGTGAATAGCGGAGGCTGACGGCTAGAAGCGGGGGAGGAGGACTGAGGCAGAGGATGGTGCTCAAAGGAGAAGGATATCGTTTCAAGCGGACGACGACGATATAAGCGGAGGCCCACGAAAAAGGGAAACCCCAAACATGACACAGCGAGAGGTAATAAGGGTAAAAAAATGAAATTATTGACACTGGCAACAATACTAGAGAATACACCATTATACAGCAAAATCATTTGTAAAAAATATAGTATTCTGAATTTATGCTGAGAAGGATTAACTGCTTATTCAATTGTCGAATCAAGCAATCTCACACATGTGTTCAAATTAGAGATTCGAATTTAAGTAATTTTTGTGAATCTCTAAAGTAGATTTCTACTACACGTGTAGCTCGGGCCCTGATTCAAAATGGAATCGGATTTATCTAGTATACATACCATACTAACCAGCGCGAGGAAGTCAATAAATAAAAGGGTAGAAATTTACGATATACATAACGAATTTCTCAGAACCCAGATGCGCAGATACAAGTTACAAACACTTTGCGAACGACCATCGAACCATTACGCCTGTCGCGAACCAACCATTCGCACACAGCGCAAATGGCGACTTAACAGTCACTTTGGGAACTCTAAAACCTCGTGAGTTCTCGGGAGGTAATAACCACACCTCCCGTCCTAGATTAACGCAAAGGTACTACAACGTATCAGCAAAATAGGTCGACATTAGCGTCTATTATTCGACATTCATTAATTTCATAAAGCACAACATATCTGACTACTTGCTTGTTATTATTACACTCTCGAGTGCAATTATCTGACCGACCAGCTTACCTTTTGAACGACTATTGCCCCTCTCTATTCACATTAACTGAAAGGCCCACAGGTTGTATTATATAGATTTTCATATCTGGTATTGCAGCTAGACTAATTAATAAACTATTTTCTCTTGATAAATAAACCAGATTCGATTTGGAGTAGACATCGGCACCGGCCTCCGACGGGTTATTGTCCTACCAATACTATCGTTCATTACGCACACGTCGCGGCCGTGACAGAGCATCCACTGGTGAAGTACGCAGGCAACTAAAAGGTCTGGAGCTTACCATGAAAGAACACTGATTCTCGGGATAAGACCCAATATTAATATTCGAATTCCTCTTGCGAATGGTGGAAGAGTGCGACATACTCGGCTTGACCGAGGCACAGACATACGTATCCCTCCCCCAATTTCTCACGGGGAAGGCAGTGAAACAGTTCCAATCAACTAGAAACGGGGCGCGCTCCGATTATGTCACTTGCTGTCTCGAAGGCGTTCAATCCTTATCACGGACGTACGCCACACCCGCTGCCATACGTGAATCAGTGAATTCTTTACGCGGTACGCCATAATTTATCAATGAAACCAAACGGCACTTCGCATACCTTTTGAATGACGCAGCTTATCGCTTCGGTAATGTATACGACGAGTTGGAAAAGATGACGTTCTTTGTGGACGGGCTTGCCCCCATCACTCGAATAATCGTCGCCAGATTCCGGGAAAACGAGTCCTGTCAGGAGTTAACAATCAAACGACTGGTAAAATTTGCGCAATACAAGAGTTAGGCATATCGCGCACAACGCGTTGGAACGCGGACAGTAACGTTACCTCCTAAAGGTGCTCGTCAAACAACACGCGAAGTTCACTTCGTGGAAGATTCAACCACACCCATCGCAAAAGATGTCGAGTATAACCAAGTCATGCCGGAAGACTCCGTTTACACCAACGAACTCCCATCCACAGTTATGGAGGGAGAATACAAGCAGGAAACAACATGTATGCAAATACAGTAAGACCAGGATACATCAAGTTCGTTGGACGATCATCAACACCAACACGCGTGGTGTGGACAGCTAACAAACGGCCTCTCGCGGTGACCTCACATCCACAAAATTACAGCCTCAAATCTGGAGATTAAATCTACAAACCGATCAAAGTCAATGAAAATACCCAGGGAAACTGTCCGGGGACTTTCCTAAGCACCTCCTTTCTCAATAAAGAAAATACTGAGTCGCCCACAGACTTCTTATCAAAGTCCCCGTGTCACCCCCGTTGATCACATCGCTCCATAACCATCACCATCATCCACGATAACCTTTTGTTTCCTCCAACGCTCGTGGCAGAAAGTGAAACCTGTTAGTTGTGAAGTTTGCACCAACGTGGATGTTGTACAACTCTACGGAGATTCATGCCTATCGGCCAACCACCGCCGAAGACGAGAAATGTATATTTATTACAGTGTAAGCTATTTATTACAGTGTTCTTACAGTGTAAGCTATTTGATGTGTCGAGGCTTTGACTTTACTGTACTGGATCCATGTTAATTGAATTGACACACGTGAACTGATTGAATTTACTGCACTGAATCCATGTTGATTGAATTGACACTAGTGAACTCCATGGTGAGACGTAGCTATTTGTTAAAAGTCTATAAATAGGTCAACAACGGATTTTTGAGAAAATAAATAAACACAGTTACCTTTTTCATAATACTTTCATGGTAGCACCGATGAGTTACCGGAGTTTCCTTTAATCTACCTAACATTGTTTTTGTTTTTCTTCAAATAATCATCAACACAGTCGAAGACTTCCAATGGAGAATGAACGCAATGAACTTCGTGTGGCCAAGTTCCAAGGTCGGGAGACTGATTATTTGAATTATGGTCTTTTCGTCTAAGTGCTGTATTAAAAAGCAAGAATCTTTCTGGTGTTGTGTATGATGGAGAAGTTCCACCAAGTGAAGAATGTCAAGAGTATTTGACTACGTATAAGAAAAAGATGCGGAAAGCAAAGGCGATCATTGTGACCGTCTTGGGCGATAAGCCATTGCGCTTTGTGCAATCTTTCTCTCATCCAGCTGAGACGATTAAGAAACTCAATCAGGGATACGCTGCCTCCACGACTGCAAATAAGATTTCTGCTATGACAAGCCTAATACATACTCGTTATAATGGTAAAGATATGGAGAAGTACCTATCTGGAATGGAGAGTATGTACCATAGATCGGCAACAATGTGGTCACCAGTTGATGCTGGAATGCAAGTCGCTATTTTGTTGGTGTCTGTGTCACCAGTAGAATCATTGTCTGGTCCCGTATCGGCTGTCAAGACGATGGACCCAGAAAAAGCAACCTGGGAATGTTTTTCACCACGACTCATCGAATAAGTTCGATCTCAAAAGCTTACTGATAATTTTGAGGCTGCGGCATCTATCATAACCGCGGCTGCAGCAAGGATGGGACAAGACAGATCTAGAATCCGCTGTTTTAAGTGTAAAAAAAGGGGTCACATAGCTTATCACTGTAAGAGCGAAGGAAGTTCAAGTCTGCACGATGAAGATGAAAATCCGAAGGTCAGAGATGCACTTGCAAGAAAAAGCCATAATTACTCAACGTTTATTGTGGGCTCAGGATGCACGCAACATATTACAAATGACCACAGGAATTGCACTTCTGTTCATGACATCAAGCCAATACGTGTACATCTTGCTGACAACAATATTATCGAAGCAAAGCAATAAGGGATCCTTCGCATTAATCTAATGCCAAAATATGTATTGATGAAAAGCAGACACAACTTGCGCTCAGCCGAATGTTATACTTTCCAGATGCCGACGTAAACATGATAGCATGCACACATCTAGATAGTGTGGGGATTTCCACAGTTATTGAAGATGGCGAATGCCTCCTATTGGACCGCCAAGGTATGCACTCAACAATTGGATTTGCCAGCCGGCGAAAATAGGATCACATGTTTGCGATCAATGGTGTCGTTTTCAGACATCACCGTACATCGATCAACTTTTCTAAAGTTGATGTCCAATGAAGCACAATGGGTGTTGACCTCTGTCATCATCGTCTTGGTCATGTTTCTAAGGATAGAGTGAAGAAGCTGGCTGGCGGTATTCTTGAAGGAATGGATATTATAGAGAAGGTCCAGAAGATTGACTGCACCTTTTTGTGTGTAGAAGCGAAACAAACTAAATCCCCTGCTTCTGAAAAACTGACGAAGGGAGGAATCAGGCACGTTGTGCATTCCGAAATTATCGGACCGATCAATCCTCGCACAATTGGCGGAGCGAGGTACATTATATGCTTCATTGTTGAAGCCAGCCGGATCTCGAAATCATTTGTTGTGAAAAAACGGAGCGAACTCAACAAATGTTTCAGGGAGTCCCAAGCGTTCCTCGAACGCACCACCGACGTATTACTGCAGCGTGTACATTCAGATAACGCAATGGAATATATTCAGCTTGGAAAATACCTCAAGGAAGAAGTCATTACGCAATCCTTCTCATCGGTATACACCCCGCAATCTAATGGTGTGGCAGAACGATATAATCGTACACTTCTCGATAAAGTAAGAATCATGATTGAAGAATCTGGATTGGCCATAACGTTCTGGGGAGAAGCCGCACTTCATTCTGCGTACCTAAACAACGTGACTGGACGAAAGGCGAACGAGGAACAAACGCCTTATGAGATGGTTTTTTGAACAAAACCTAACCTTGACAAGCTTCGTGTTTTCGGATGCGCTGCATATGTACACGAGCTGAAAGAAAAACGAAACTATAAATTTTCAAGAAGAGGGAAACCAGGAATCCCCCTTGGTAATGAGCAGGGTATGCACCGAATGTAGAACGTAGACAGCAAAACCCTCATTGTTTCCAAACATATTGTCGTGGATGAGACGGTTTATCCAGCAAAATGTCTTGCGCATACAAGAAGAAAAGATGAAGGAAAGGATGACGACATTATCAACCTATACGACCACCAATCCACCGCTTTCTCTGGAAACGCTGGAAATAAAGCTGCTACTAACACGATGGACTCGTCACATTGTACCCTTGAAGCGTCTTCAGAACATAGTAATAAACATGGTAATTATCATGGTAATGAACATACTAATGAACATACTAATGAACATACTAATGAACATACTAATGAACATACTAATGAACATACTAATGACTCAAATGGAAGCAATTTGAATGAGCGCCGTTACCCTGCACGAGAACGGTTTGAACCAGAAAGGTATGCCAACATAGCGCGGAGGGTAGTACATGATGATGATATTTCTTCGCTACGTATGGCAATGGAATCTCACGAGGCTGTCAAGTGGAACAGCGCAATCCAATCAGAATTGGCATCTTCAAAGGAGACAGAAACATGGAAAATAGTGGACAAACCGTTTGATGCCAAAATGATCAATTGAAAGAGGGTCCTTCGAAAGAAGCGTAGTGCAGAATGAAATTTATGTCGCTTTAATGCCAGCCTTGTCATCAGTGGAAACCAGGATGATGCTCCTATACTTCATACATTTTCTCCTGTTGTTGACCTCACTATTGTTCGTCTTGTTCTTGCAATAGCATCTCAACAGAAATGGAAGATCCATCAAATCGACTATAGTAACGCATTTTTGCAAGGGAAGCTAGACAGAGTTGTATATATGTCTGTCCCAAAGATGCTGGATGAAGTTCCAACTGGGAAATTATTTCTTCTTCGGAAGGGTCTGTACTGTCTACGAGAGGCACCTCTCATTTGGTATGATCTTTTGGCCAGGGATCTGAAGGATATTGGACTGGAGGCCATGACATCTGCACCATGTGTATTTCGTGGAGACGGAGTGATTGTCCTTTCGTATGTTGATGACTTACTATTCATGGCGAAAGATGATATTTTGATGACGTCCATTAAAACCAATCTATCTGAATAGATTTCTGTAAATGACATGGGTTTGGCAGTTGACTTTCTGGGAATAAAACTCATCCATGGTGAAGGATACATCACATTGGTACGAAGCAAGTACTCGGAGACTCTTGTACGGAACATGGGACTTTCTGAAAGATGTGGTTCTGCCTTACCTTGCGACTCTGCTGTTGACTTAAGCACGGACGGCGAGGAAGCGGCTGACAAAGATTTTCAATACGGGAGTGTAATTGGCAGTCTGTTGTACATTTCTATACATACACGGCCGAACATTGCGGTTGCCACAAGTATACTTTCCAGTCACGTGGAATCCCCCTCTATGAAACATCAACAAGCTGCTGTGAAGGTGGTGAAGTACCTAAAAACCACATCTCAACTTGGACTAAAACTAGATGCAGGCATGGAAACCTGCCTATGTTGACTCGAACTGGGCTGGTGAACCGGGAGCTGGACAAAGATATAGATCAGATATGGTAATATTCTACGGAAGCGCTTCAGTGTACTTTACTACAGCCCTGCAGAAAGGAGTGACGTTGAGCAGCACAGAAGCGGAGTATGTTGCACTGTCTGAAGCAACTAAAGTAATCGTATGGCTCCGTCGCGTGTTAGAAGAGATGGGTATAGTGCAAGATAGAACGATCGTGCACGAAGACAATGCCGGCACATTCAAGTGGAGCAGTGGAAATGTTGCGGAAGATTTTCGTCGGCGCAAACATGTTGATATACGGTCATGTGCGGGAAGAGGTACGAGACAATAATATTGTGTTAAGAAAAGTATCGACGTCTGAACTGATTGCGGATTTTTTGACAAATCCATTGCAGAGAAATGAAATTCGAAACGCATTGAAGAATATTCAAGTTGGGTACCACAGTGGCGAGGACGCGTGTTAGTTGTGAAGTTTGCGCCAACGTGGATGTTGTACAACTCTACGGAGATTCATGCCTATCGGCCAACCACCGCCGAAGACGAGAAATGTATATTTATTACAGTGTAAGCTATTTATTACAGTGTTCTTACAGTGTAAGCTATTTGATGTGTCGAGGCTTTGACTTTACTGTACTGGATCCATGTTAATTGAATTGACACACGTGAACTGATTGAATTTACTGCACTGAATCCATGTTGATTGAATTGACACTAGTGAACTCCATGGTGAGACGTAGCTATTTGTTAAAAGTCTATAAATAGGTCAACAACGGATTCTTGAGAAAATAAATAAACACAGTTACCTTTTTCATAATACTTTCATAACGCATAGACGCACAATGTACGATATTCGTACTGGCTCGACGCAATTATCGAGTATATGCCAATCTTGGAATATCATTACGTTCAACTAAACGGTTCGCTGCAGTCCTGGATGCCGGTACCGTGTCAAGTTTCATTCCACACTCCGACCTACCGTATGGTCGGAGAAATTCATCAAGCCCCTCAAATAGTCGACCAACATACGAGACCCGAATAATAGACCCATCACCATGACAAGAACGATAACTCTGGAAGCCCAACTTGGTTCCCAGTCGGATATGTTGACCTTTTACGTGGCCGATCGACTCGCAATGTCGGTCATCCTCTGTTGTGACTCCTGCGACAAACATGTAGAAGCAATCCGCTTGCACAGACGTTTAGTTGAACTGGAGGACGGAACAACTATCCCCATTATCCGGAAGCCTAACAAGAGACTCTTGGACGCTCTGTCGATGCCAGAAGAGCAGGAATACATACCCTAGAAGGGGAGGACCTCACCAAAAATATATGTCGCAAAACAGACGGTTATACAACCGGGAACACAAACCTGGATACCAGTCAAGACGGCACACCAAGGACTAATCCTTGTTGAACCAACATCACGCTTGTACGACAATTACTTATGTCTCGCTGGCGAAGTAATAGCTGATGTAACGGACGGAGAATCGTTCTGGATATTAGTCGCCAACTTTAGAGAAAAGCCAAAGATAGTGCTTCTAAATCAACACATTTCCAACGCAAGTTCGTACTCAACCTCGCTTGTCGAGTCAAACATTTCACAAGCTCAGATGCTTGGCTTAATCTCAGAGCCGGGTTCATCATCACAACCACCTGCCATGTTTCGGAAGCGTCAACAATCCTCCAGAGATCCGGCGTTGATCAACAGACATCTCTCGGACCTTCGCGAGTCGCACATAGACCAAGACGAAACGCCAACAAAGGTGGGAGGACGTACTGCTCGGAGTACCCGGGGAACACCACCATGAAATGAGAACCAAGTTGAAAAATAAGGAATCAATGTGGCTCAGCAGGTTGGGGAACATAAAAGTCACCGAACACGCCATCGATCTCATCCCCAGCACAATTCTGTTCAAATCACCACCAAAGACAAGAGAATTCGAGCAATTCGAGGTTACCAAACAGCTCAAGGCTGGAGTCATCGAAACTGGACACTCCGAATGGGCAGCGCCGGTCCTCTTCGCACCTAAGAAAGATGGCAAGCTTAGGTTTTTTATCGACTACCGGAAGCTAAACCAAGCCTCCGTTAAAGACAGTTACCCACTTCCTCGTATGGACGAATGTATCGACTCACTTGGATATACCAAGATATTTACCACCATTGACGCATACTCTGACTATTGGCAAGTTCCAATTAGACCAGAGGATAAACACAAAACCGCGTTCGTATGCCACTCGGGCACGTACCAATATAACTGAATGCCATTCGGGCTTACAAACGCACCCGCGGCGTTTCATCGCTCATTGGATTTATACTTACCAAGTTAAAATGGAGACTTGTCCCATCTACTTGTACAACGTCATCATCTACTCCAAGACAGTAGACGAACACATCGAGCATGTGGATGGAATTTTAACCAGCCTCGTGGCAGCCATCGTTACCTTAAAGATCAAGAAATGCCACTTCTTCACGAGTACTGTCGAGTACCTCGGCCATGTAATCAAGCCAGGAGAGCTATAAATAGACCGAACAAACACGGAGTCACTCCGGCAAGCCATGCCACCAACGTCGAAGACGGAATTGCGATCATTTCTAGGACTCTGCAACGTCTACAGACTATTCATACCAAGCTTCACAAACACAGCAACGAAAACCAACGATCTGTTGAAGAAGAACAGTCCAGACTCGTTCAACTTGAACGAGGATCAGCATCAATCATTCCACTCTCTCATAGATGCCGTCTGCACACCGCCAATACTGGCGTTATCTCAACCCAACCTATCTTATTCGGTTGATACGGACGCAAGCAACTACCAAGTCGGCTGCGCACTCTTTCAACCCCACCCATATGGGGAACAAAAACCTATCGTGTATTAGTCGCGTTCATTGAACTAAGCCGAGAAGGGTTACTCTGCAGCCGAACGAGAATGTCTCTCCGTCGTATGGGCTCTTAAAATCCTCCGCCCCTATATTCTCTATGATAAGTTCGTCGTATTCACAGGCCACGCAGCGCTTGGCTGGTTGCCTACCATCACTGATCTCTCAAGCAGACTTATGCGCTGTCGATTACTCCTAGCGGAGTTCGACTTTCACATACATTACAAGACTGGCAAGGCCAACACGCAAGCCGACGCTTTTTTGCGACTTAAAACGTCCGCTGTGACAATCGCGTACGACGATGAAGACCTTCCAACATTCACCATGCCGTAATAAAATAGAAACACCCAGGAACACATTTTCCTGTTAAGGGACAACGTCCATTACGCCCGAATGGACTCGTCAGCAGTCTACGAGGAGCACACTTCATACGGCTTGGATGATTCTTCAGCAAATGCCGTGTTCGCCACATTGCCTGGTCCGACAAAGTCCGACCCGTTATGTCAACAAATATCAACCGAGGAGTTACTCGTCGCACAGCAATCCGACTCCTTTTGTCTCAACATACTCCAAAATCTTGAAGAGAGGGTGGTACAAACATTCGGCTTCAATGACGACTGACTAACAATCCGAAAAGCTGAAAACGGACCCCAAATCGTCATCCCTCATGCCTTGAAGACAAGTGTATTTCATATACATCATTACGCCAGACTCGGCGGTCATCCAGGAGGCAGGAAACTATACCAGACAATACACCGTCACATGTACTGGCCTGCATTCGCAGTTGATTGTTTCGCCACAGCACGGCGATGCCCAACTTGCGCCCTTAACCGCATTAAATTTCGTACAAATTCCACAGAACTCCAACTCTTTCCGGCAGAGGCACCACTCGAATCGGTCGCCATCGACTTCTTGGATGAACTAATCAAAACGGTACGCGGAAACCAATACGTCTTAGGAATATCAGACCGTTTTACCAAGTTAATCAACACCGTACCCATGAAGGGTTTGTCAGAAGCCGAAGTGGCCAAGCACTACGTAAACGAATGGTTCTTCAACTATGGAACCACAAAGGAACTTATCCTTGACAACGGAGGATGCTTCACCGCCAACTTCTTTCAGGATGTTTACAATATTCTGAACATTCATAACGTCTTTACCACGACGAACCATGCCCAGGTGAATGAGAAGGTAGAACGATACAATCGGACCATCAAGTCCGCCATACGCAGCTACTTTGGTGATCATTCCAAGGATTGGGACCTCTATACCGGCGCACTAACGAACGCCTACAATTGTCAGCCATACAGCTCTACGGCATTAGCCCCGTTCGAGCTGGTTTTGTTACTACCACCACCGGCACAGACGTTAAAAGCTGAAATATCAAGATCAAACACTCCAAAAGAGGCCAGGGATACTTAGAAAACATGGTTGGAAACGGCCCTTCGCGAGACGAAAGATAAGCTCGACAGAGCACAAGCCCATTATAAACGTAACTACGACAACCGCCTAAGACGACAGACGAAGAAAATCTTACCAGACGACTGGG
>JAULBU010061003.1:0-11559 GCA_032358235.1 Odonthalia washingtoniensis | reverse complement strand
CGAATCTTCAACAGCCCAGACGGCACAAGTGTAGTTCCGAATCTAGCCGTTCTGGCAGGATAAACACAATCGAACATATCTGCACCAAGCGCGACACATACCACAAGATCTTCTGGATAACCAACACCCATACAATATCTTGGTTTATCCTCAGGTAATATATCAGTACATTGATTAACAACTTTCCAAAAGATGTCCTTTTCTTCACCACCTGATAATCCGCCAATTGCATATCCAGGTAAATCACATTCAACAAGTCCTTTACAGCATAGATCTCTTAATCTGAAATCTAGACCACCTTGTACAATACCGAATAAATTTTGTTCATCAGGTCTTGAATGTGCTTGTATACATCGTTCAATCCATCTCAAAGTTCTATGACAAGCTTCTTCAACTCTTGGACCTGTTGTCGTACTAGATACAACGTCATCAAGTGCCATGATTACATCTGCACCAATATCATTTTGTACTTGTATACTTTTCTCTGGAGTTAATAACATCTCTGTACCATCTACAGGGCTTTGAAAATGTACACCTTGTTCAGTAACTGATGAAAACTTTAATAATGATACCATTTGAAATCCCCCAGAATCTGTTAATACTGCCCGTGGCCAATTCATAAATTTATGTACACCACCCATCTCCCGCATGACTCGGTCTCCAGGACGTAACGCTAAATGATAAGTGTTTGCTAATATGAGTTGAGCGTTCACGGTTGGGTCTAACAGCTGACTTGGTGCTAATCCTTTGACAGCGGCTTGAGTGCCTACTGGCATGAACATAGGCGTCAAGGCGGAATGGTGAGGGAGATGAAGTGTCGTTGCACGGGCTTTTTTCCAAGTTGCATGGATCTCAAGACGCAAAGCTGGGGATTTCGGGCCGCCATAATACAATGGTGGCTTGGTGTTCATGTTTACATGTGTTTGAGGCGGGTCTTCTGCTTTAGTTGCTTTGAATGCTAGGCTCCCATCTTGTTTAGAATCGCTGTCGACGGAAGCAGTCATAGGGAGGAGGAGGTGGAGCAATTAAGATTTACGTCGTCCCGACGCTTGAACAATTGCCGGAGCGCGAAATAAGGTCAGCTTTGAGGTATCCGATCAGTATGGCGTCGTTCTGTAACTGTATAGAGCGCGACTGGAAGAGTGGCCTAGGCTCAAGGGATCAAAAATGTTTTTTTTTTAAAAAAAACATTTAATTTAAAACATTTTAAAAAATGTTTTAAAATTCGTCTTTTAAGATTGTTTAAATTGTTTTAAAAAACAAGTTTTAAATAGTTGGAATCAAGTAAAAAGAATGCGTAATTTGATACTCTTCAAGGTGTCTTTATTCAACGTCTTTGTCACTAGATCTGGTTGATCAGTCTTTCCAACCAACTTGGCAAGGAAATTTTGTACCTAAATAAGCTAAATTAGGATAAAAGCATGAGACTCTTCGATGTACGGACGACGACGGTACTGTAAGTGTACCATAATCATATCACTTCTCAAACGTGTATGGTCTTGATTAGGTGTGACAGTATGTACAGTGTATACGTCTGTATGTCTAGTACTAGGATAATAAAAAGTCAGACACTTATTATTTCCGACTCTCCTGCTCAGCAATTAGTCAACACATATCCAAAAAAAAACTTGAACAACCACAACAAAACAAACAAAACAAAACCTTGACACTGAGGAGTGTTAATTAACGCACAAGCTTAAAAAGAAAAAAGAAACAAATAGCCAAACTCTTTTCACGGTTTTAACCATTAACCCTTTAACCCTTTATATGATTTTTTGTTAAAGCGGTCTCACCAGCTTTAAGGGTTAGATGATAGCTATTGGGTACAAAAAGCCAATATTACTCCCTAGTCCAATGAAATAACTCAAAACGAAATATGATGGAAAAGTGAAAATTCAGGAAAAACAGAAATGGGGAGAAAATCCTGCGTAACTGGTGGACGATAACTTCAACGATGACATAAGGTAAGGTACGTCACATTCCTGATTTTGTCATCCAAAAAAAATCTACATGTCAGACGCAGGAGAAGAAGAATGCAATTTCGAAGAAGCAGGAGGATACGCAGATGAAGAAGACGAAGGTGAGATGGCAGAACAATTCGAGATTATAGAATTTGACCAAGCTGAAAGAACACAGCTGAATATAAATTGTGAATATATACGTACATGGATTGATCGTACAAAATTGCATATATGACAAAACAATACAGTAAATAATGCATACGCAGCGAGGAAAGAACTAGGACTGTTTCATATTTTTATGCATCGATCATTTTTCGAATGTGTTCGACAATGGCCGAACGGAAATATGAGAAGGAGAATACAGTCTTCTGATTGTGCTTCGATAAGTTCTGACGAATTATGTGCGTACATGGGTTTAGAGATTACGACATCTTTAAATAAATTTAATGATATGAAAGAATACTGGTCTAGCAAAATGTTTTATGGTAACAATGATTTCAGAAGAGTAATGTCACGAGATAGATTTCTGAAAATAAGATCATTTCTACAGTTATATACGAGGTATACACACGAGAAGGCATTGGTGGACCCATTGTGGCATTCCCGCGCTATGAGGGAACATTTTATCAAAAAATGTACTTCAGTCGCCGTCCCTATTGGATTGAGTGTACTGGATGAAAACACCATCAGATGCAAGTCGTGGACTTCAGAACGTTCTTATATGAAGTCTAAACCAGTAAAATTTGGTATAAGGTACTACCTTGTTGTGGGATGGGTCGTTCCTTGCCTACATTTTATGTGGGACAACAATTCCGGTAATAAATCTGGAATCGCACCACCTGTGGCGTATTATACTACATTAAGGGAACTGAGAAATGTATATGAGAGGAATTTAGATGTTAGACTAATTAAAAAGGAAAGTGCATCAGAAATTTGGTGTTTACAGATATCACACCAGACTAAAGTCTACCATACATCAGTTGGCCGCCTCTATATTACGGATAATTTTTATACGCGGAATGTATTAGAAAAAAAGTTATTGATTATGACGGACTGGGAGGCAAAAATGTTAGGAACAATCAGACTCAATACTGTGGATGGAATTAATAGAATTGCTATAAAGAAAGGTACGGAGATGTTTCAGCATGCGGAACGAGGAGAGTGGTTACTGGTATATGTCTTAGAGAAAGGGGATATTGGGAGCGCGGAACCGAAACGAGCCCAAAAATGTGGTTATATTTTATTTAAAGATAGGAAGATAGTTACATTTTACACTAATGACTTAGTGCATACACCGATACTGTATATAGAAGGACATTTGGAATATTCAGTGGAATGTGTGCACGGTCTTGTACCTTTACAGAGATGGATTGGTACAGAATCTATGAACAGAACAACCCTTCGACTTCCAAGTCCTATCGCCACATATAATTTATTTATGAATTCGGTAGATAGGTTAGATCAATACCGTAGTACAAACAGTGCCATGAGACGTGAAAAAACGGGTACCAATGTCCATATTTACTTACTTATTAGATGCTTCCATCCAAAATGGGATAACAGTTTTGAAAAGTATAACTGTACCAGGTGAGGCGTCCTATTCGATTCGTAAAATTAAGGGAAGAGTGGCGGTTCAAATGGTACAGCAGTATGTAGACTTGAAAATGAGAAGAATTACGATTGAAAATGTTCCATATGTCTTACCAACTATTTCTGCCGACAACAACATAGAAAATCACATGTTACTTGAGAAAATAACCAGAGCAAGAGCAAGATGTTATATATGAAGGATTGTGCGAGATAGCGTAAATGAAAATGAAGAAAAAATGTCAATATGGACTATGTATGCATGCGAACAATGTAAAAACCGTTCCATGTGAATTGTTTTACTTTTCTCCATAGAAAAAATAGTTGAAGAATAGAAATAAGCGTTTGTTCACAGAGATCAGTAACGCTCAGGAATCCATTGCAAACAGTCCCCGTTACAAACGTAATTTAGTTGTATCTATGATTTGGAGTCATGCATAAGTCCGTGGAGTAAGTGATGATTTGTGTAAATTATTATGTCTTGTACCAGTTCGTGGGGTAAGTAATGATTTGTGTATTTAAGTAATGAGTATTACTTTCGTCGCAGGTTACATGACCTCTGTTCTTATCACCCAGGTAAGATGGATTTCATGGGAGTATATTCATCGGCTGTGCATATATCGTGCACTGTGTGGTAAAATAGAGGAAGGCAGTGCCGATATGATGCACTGGAAAGACCTATATTATGCACTTGTGCAAGATACGAACTCGTATCTTGCACAAGACCGTAATACATAACATGGCCCAGTACATTTAATTTAATTTTGGATTTCAATACGATAAGATATTCTTATTAAATGGGGGTCCGGATGATATATTCTACCTACTATACGACGGCGGCGGTCGGTCGCGACGGCGGAATATGTCGTTACAATGGGGTTTACAATCAAAACTATGGCCCAGCACATTTAATCTTATTTTGGATTTCAGTATGATATTCGTATTAAATGGGGGGTCCAGATGATAAATGCGTTATCACCCGGCTACCTTGGTGTGATAACTGCTATCAAGCTATGATATTGAGCACTAGGCTACGCCTCGTGCTCATATCATAGCTCTCGAGCGTTATCACACCTCGTAGCCGGGTGATAACCCCTACGTATGTGATGGTTCTTGTATGTAATATGTCATTGATTCAAATATTAAATGTAGTTTGATGTTGAAATAAGATTTAAATACTTAATGTTTAACTTAGGTGGGCTTATTGATGTGTAAAAGTATTAATTGAATCGCAGGTGACACGTCCTCTGTTCGCATGTGATATTTTTGTATGTGATTTGTCACCGATTTAAATAATAATGGAAGCTTGATATTTAAATAAGATATTTAAATACTTAATGTTTGACAATTTAAGGACAGGGATCTAATTCAGTAATAACTGAATTAACTGAGGCATTTGGTTGGATAAGAGGTGCAATGTAGGACTACTCTATAAAATTCAATCAATAATTGACCAATGTCGACACGTGAAAATTTACTGTACGTTTAATAAAGTTATAATTGAAATAAGGAAAGTAGTGTACTCATTGGTTAGAAAGTGAAAAAAATCGTGTAATCAATGAATGTTGCGGAAAATGTTATAAAAAAAATCTGAAAAAGGGTTTTTTCAAATCTCCATTTTTCCATGCAACAATAAGATTGTTGGATCCCCTTCCCATGACGTAATGCGATGGGCAATGAATAGAACGGAAAGAACAGGTAGTGCGACTGGTTCCATGTATAAACAGAAACAAATGGTCAACGGTCCTACATCTCATCTGGTTTTTTTTGTTGGTGCTACAACAACCACGTAACCAAACAAAATACTTGCAGATAATTAGGACAAGAAGTAATCGAAAAGTACTGGTACAAATAATTGTAAACTTCTACAAGAAAATTGGAACAGGAGGAAACCAGTCGTAATCCTGATGTCGGACAGCGAGAGTGATGAATGTAACTATGAGCAGACAGGGACGTGGCTTGAAAATGAATAGGCAGAGGAAAATTTGGAAGCAGAATCGTTTCCAATTATTGACCTAGAGCCTCTTGAACGGACCCATCTCATTTCATCTGTTGGGTACATCAGTCAATGGGTAGAGCGTAAAAAATTGTTTGTATTGCAAAATAATGTTGCACATAACGGGTATACAAATCGGAAAGAAACTGGAATTTTCACATGTACATTCACAGTTCTTTTTTTTAATGTGTAAGACAGTAGACAAATGGGAATATGTCACGAAAATTCTCTTCATCTGAATCTACATCTATATCTACAGAAGAAATGTATGCTTATATCGGCCTTGAGATCACAGCTTCAATTACTAAATTGAACGATTTAAAAGACTACTGGCCGACTAAAATGTTTTACAGGCAAAGAGACTTCAGAAGCATCATAAGTCGAGATAGATTCTTGAAAATAAGATCGTTAATGCAATTATATCCTGAATATGGACATAAAGATGCAGTGACTGATCCACTCTGGAACTCTAGAGCTATTTCTGATCATTTTTAAAGAATAGTACGTCTGTAGCTGTACCTATCGGAGTCAGCGCACTAGACGAAAATACTATTAGATGCCAAGCTCCTACGTCCGCAAGTTTATATATGAAATCTAAACATGTAAAGTTTGGTATGAGATACTACTTAGTAGTCGGGTGGGACGTTCCTTATTTGCATACAATGTGGGACAATAATTCGTGCAAAACTTCTGGAATTAAACCTGCAGTTGCATATTGCACATTATTTCGGGAAATGAGAAAATTTTATGAAAGAAAGATGGGCCCACCACTTGTAAAAAAAGATTCAGCTTCTGCGTTATGGTGCCTGCAAATGGCCCACCAAACCAAAATAAATCCGATGGCCTGTGGCAGATTGTATGTTACAGACAATTTCTACACACGTCATCTACATGCAAAACAAATCATGATTCTTACGGACGGTGAGGCAAAAATGCTCGGCACTGTTCGTATGAATAATGTTGATGGTATAAATTGTGCCACACTGAAAAAAGCAATACAGCTTATGGGAAGAGCAGAAAGAGGGTCATGGGTTGTTGTGCATGTACTAGACAAACCGAGTATGATAGGTCATGATCCAATACATGCTGAGAAGTGTGGTTATGTTGTTTTTAAGGATAAAAAGGTCGTCACATTCTACACCAACGATTTAGGGAAAACGCCCGTCAAGATATCGAGGGAATATCAGAGCATACACTAAAGTGAACACATGGGTTGGCTCCATTACAGCGTTGGTTTGGGGCCGAGTCAATGACTCGTACAACTTTGCAAGTACCATGCTGTGTGGTCACATATAATATGTTTATGAACTCTGTAGACCGCTTCGATCAATTCCGATCAACTAATTCTATTTTGAGGCGATAGAAAAGAGTTCCAATGTGAATTTTTAAATATTTTCTTGATGCTTCCCTTCAGAATGCATACACTGTTTTACAAACCCTCGTCGTGCCGAGTGAGGTTACCTATTCGGTTAGAGAATTTAAAAGGCGAGTTGCAACACAATTGGTGCAACCACTAATAGACCAGAAATGTAGACGATATACAATTGGAAATGTGACGAGGGCTGAAATATCTTTTCAAAATATTACTGCAACTAGCAGTACGAACATGGAAAATCATGTTCTACTTGAAAATATAAAAAAAGAAACCATACCTTGCCATCTCTGTAAATTGACCGGGAAAAATGTAAAAGGTAAATGGACAATTTATGGTTGCCAAGATTGTCAAACAGGATTTCACGTTAATTTTTTCCATTTTTTCCATAGAAGGGAAGCCACAGAAATTCATAGATTACAGGTTCACAATGAGTTGAAGAATATCGAATCAAATATAAGGAAAGGTGAAAGAAGAAATAGGAAAGTGAAATGTGTCACAGATCTCCAGCATTGCCGCGTTCCTTGAGAATGATAATAAAATATTGTTAATTATTATATCAACGCATGATATCATAGTTATCATTGTAAAATCACATACATATCCATTTACTGACTTTTAAAACCCATGTATTGTCCATTGTCATCCGGCCACTGATGTCGAATACCCTCCAAGACACACGTGGTAGTTTTATTCTATTAAATTTACCAAGAATCCCGCATCTCTCATAAATATAGCACTTATATGCCTTTTTTCTTACCAAATTTTTGACACTGTCCACAACATCTTTTTGTGTTAGAAGAGATTCTGTTTTTCTATCACTTCTTCTCCAATTTCCAACCAATAGCATGGCGTTCCACCACATATAATGCATACTGATATAGGACCAGTCCCATTCATTATCCCATCACTGTCCTCCTCTCTTTTCTTTGAGTTATTTTTACTCATTTCCATATTTTTACCACATTTCGCACATACCTGTTTATTAAACACATCCACTTTATTGTCTGTATCTGACATACATGCCGTTTATTTTCCGTTACAGCCCTCTACTTTACTGTTTCCTGTTTCCTGATATCGTCTCATGGGACATTAAAGAATTTGTATTTGTACACGGAGGGAATGTAACTTGTCTATCAGAAAATTGCCGCGACATCGGCGACAATGATTGTTCCAAAATGTCCCTATTGTTATCGTCATCTTCGCCACGCCCTTGCACTTAGTTCTCGCCAATTTGTTTCATGCCTATATTTTTATCCAAATTATTTGTAAAATTACTCAATGGATGTTTCTTCGCTTTGTCGTATGAAGGTTTCCAATTTTTTTTTTATTTACTCTATTACTTGCATCAATTTTAATTTTAAGTTTATTTGTTGTGGGAATATTCCTTACATTCCTGCATATTGAACATGGTCGATTATTATTTTTCGTGCAAACGCAATTTGTACGTCCATTGTAATCCACATTTTCACCATCCAAGGACCGCTTCGTTTCATTACATACGTCATCCGACACAGTCCCGCTATAACCATACTCGGTGAAGGTGCACCTCGCTACACCTTCATCGTTCCTAACATAGACGTGTTCGTTTTTGCTCGTGTGTTTTTTTGCTCCTTTCCGCGCAATGGCAACATTAGATGATTTGAGATTTATTTTTTCAAAACGCCGTGGTTATGTGGAATCAACTCTCCACAAGGAAAGGTAAAAATAAAATGTTTTACCACGCATACCATGCATGTTCTTTACACATACATTACAGGTCCATTTGAAATTTGAAATTTGAAATTTGTGCCGTTCACAATACATAGAACATTTTCAAAATGTTCAATCAACATTGCATGTTCCCTTTTTCCCTATTTTTCATGATGATACAGTGACCTCTGTATCCAAGTTTTTTGGTTACTTCTATGACGTTTTTCATCCCAACGGTTTTTTTTCATATTTCAGTTATAACCGCATTAAAGGCTCCCCGTCCTTAATGAAATGCTGTATTTTGAATGGTGTAAAAAATCACTGTATGATTTTTTACCGGATGTCAATTTAGTATTTCATTAGAGGTCTTTGGCACGGCGAAATGTGGATACGTTGTGGTAATCTTTTTGATGTTACGTTGCAAGAAATAAGCGTAACCTTAATTAAACATTTTTAAGAAACGAAAGTTGGCAAACCTATATGTAAAGAACAAAATTAATGTAGTCATAAAGGTGTATGTCATGCAAAGAGCGAATGTTTAAAACAACAGAAACGGAAAAAGACGAACTAGTCGTTAAAAAAAGTACTTTATGCAAGGAGTAAACTGTTGTAAAACAGAAACCAAAAAGAACGTACCAACAAACGAGATGGTAGCACAATCAGAATACCGATTGAACCGTGCTTTAGAGCGGCGAAAAAAAGATTGATAGCATTAGCCGCAGCGGTCTCAATCGATGCAAGTACAGTCATAAACATGCGGTTGCATGTTCGGTACAAGGAAGAAAAGAAAGACATGGCACAAATTTTATTGAGAAGAAGAACAATAAAATCCAAGATTTTCAATCTGAACAGCTACTTTGATGAAATGTCATTCCATGATTTTAGATTTAGATTAGCAGACCTTAAAAAGATAGTGAAAATACTACACCTTCCTACTGGACGGACTACAAGAAGGCGATATTACTGCGATGATGCAACAGCATGTTGTCTTGTTTTAAAACGGCTTTCATCAACATGTGCATGGAGGGATCTGGAGATGAAGTTTTGCATGAGAAGCCCTACTCTCAGTGAGATTTTTTGGGAGATGACAGAGTCGTTTGTTGAAACATACGGTCACCTTGTGACCGAATTAAAGGTAGAACTTTTACGAAATAGGGCAACAATGTACGCGGAGCGCGTGAATAACTATTGTTATTGTTATTATTTTGAGACGGTGACGGCCCGGGATGAGTATTGTTATTGTTATTATTTTGAGACGGTGACGGCCCGGGATGAGTATTGTTACTGTTATTATTATTCGGCGACGGGTCGGTATAACTATTGTTATGATTGTTATTATTATTCGGCGACGGGTCGGGATAACTATTGTTATTATTGATATTATGTTGAGACAGCGACGGCCTGGGATGATAACTATTGTTATTTTTGTTATTTTGTTGAGACGGTGACGTCCCGGGATGATAATTATTGTTATTGTTGTTATTGTGTTGAGACGGCGACAGCCTGGGATGACTATTGTTATTGGGGTTCATAGACGGTGACAGGTCCGAATCAGTATTATTATTATTGTTGTTGCTATTATGAGACGTAAATGGCGGTTAATGTGGGGATCGTTGATTGTGTGTGTTGGGTGATGGTGGTGGGCACCACGGCGACAGACTGCTAGTAGAACCTATTGTGTCAGTGGGGGTTGTGGTGGGGGGCGCCCCGCCCGCCGGCGTTGTGATAATCCTTGCAAGGGGACGGGACAAGTGTGTTGGGAAGTTCATTTTCGCATTCGGTGAGTAAAAGAATTGCACGATAAACAGGTAAAAAAATAAACAGGTAAAAAAAAGTCGGCGGCGGCCGATGAGGGGGACCATAAAATTATTTTTTAATTTCAGCATGCTGTGAACAGCATGCTCAATCTATATTGCACAAAAAGAGGCCACATTTCGGTACAAAATTACCATTTCCACTTCGTTATTTCCTTCCGAATAACCACTCGTGAGTTTCTTATTTCTATGATTCGTGGTTATTTCCGCCACGTGGCTTATGCCGGTGCCAGGAATAAATATAACTCTACCATATTTCGCCATGCCAAAGACCTCTAATATGTCTCGCTCAGTGTTACTGCCTGACCAGCGCCTGTGGTCGAGTGGTTAATTATTTTCAATATTTTTCACCCTTTGATAGTACCATGCTAACTAAAACTGGCGCTAGTTAGGAGTAGACCAAGGGTAGGCCGAAAAGATTTACCCACGTACATTCGGACAACATTCACACTCGACACACAACACCTATCGAACACTACTGTCACTTGGATTGAATCATAACAAGTTACAAAATCTAATTAAACAGCTGGTCCAGACTAGCACAGTCGCACAGCGTTACTTAGATCTACGGTCATTAGAACGCCACAACACGGCCGTTAATCAGGAGTAGGCAGGCGAGCAACTCAGTAGCTTGTTCAGTTTGTAACGTCAATAGTCCTGGACAGGACTTCAGGAAGCATCTTGTGAACTACAAGGCTCCGGCAAAACACACAAGTTAGGCCCAGGATTAGTGTCCGGCAACCAGAGACTACGCTAACCAGGAATGGTGCGTCAAAGGCACGGCAACGTAGTCACCATACTGGTGCTCACACTGTCAAGCGAGTGCTTGGAAGAAAACAAGGATCATTTTGAGACAGATGAGGTATTCGTAGAACAAGTTTTAGCAACAGTAGCAGGGAGGCAGTTGCGAGAGTTGGTGAGACATGAAGACGAAAGTGAAGAGATGGCGATGTCTCTATGTTACTTGAAGGCCTATCACTACACCAGCCTGACCATAGCGAGGGTCAAACAGGAAATCAAGTGTGGAACGACAATTAGGGGAACGACAATTAAGGGAACTACAATTAGGGGAACGACAATTAGGGGAACGACAATTAGGGGAACGACAATTAGGGGAACGACAATTAGGGGAACGAC
>JAULBU010060992.1:0-11560 GCA_032358235.1 Odonthalia washingtoniensis | reverse complement strand
AATGTACGAGTGTGAAATGGCCTATCAAAGGTAGTCAGTTGCGCGAGAAGAGCATTGGTGAGGTGGTAGTGTCGTCTTTACATGATGAGGGCACATCGGTAACGAAGGAGGTAGGTGATACAAAGGAAACGACTATGAAAGAAGACAATGACCCTGAATATGCGAATGATGGGCACTTGGTCGGGAAAATCGCGTCAATCTTCATTAAAATTCGTGATAAGCCCAAGAAGTGGCACCAGGCGAAGATATTGTGTTATGATGAGGAGGATAGGAGCTACGACGTTCAGTGGATCTCCGACGGAAACCGGATGTCAACAGGTGTGACATTTGGCGAAGGTATGCTGATTTCTGTTTTCAGAGTTTAGATGTCACATAAAAGAAAATGAATTGAGCATTGTTTAGGAATTGTCAAGGTCAGCGTACTCGCTTTTGCGCAGTAACAAGTTGCTTAATTTGGAAGGAAGGGCGATATAGTTATGTTCTTTGCGAAGACGCTCCGGTGAGAGTGCTGCGCTGTACGACGCAAAAATGTAGCCTGTACAAAATGCATCCCACCCGGCCGTATGCGCTTTCTTGCTCTCTTCGTCCACTGTTTCGCAATGCGTGGGTGATGCGGTCGGCGGCGCAGGGTCGTTGATTTCTTCCATTTTTCTATTGTCTCCGTCGTCTTTAGAAGCAGAATGATCTGCCAAAATTTGTTTTCTTCGTTGTTTCTTATTGAGTTTAGAATGATCCGTTTTACAATCTGACAAGAATCGTTTCCATCTTTTAGATTGCTCTTTGTGTCTTCTATGCGCTTCTCTTGCATCAGCAGCAAACTTGCCATCCTTTTCTTCTTCGACGACTTTAAACGCGTCATGAGCGAAGGGACATTTCGTGCCGCGAGGGCAGAAACCGCGAAAAGAGTACAGAGCACATAGCGCATCGGGCATCCGTTTCTGAACATCGTCAACCTCTGGTGGGTTAGCCATGTAAGCACTCGGTAGCCCTTGTGCATTCCGCACCGACACATTCCCGTTAAGAACGGATTTCGCAAATAGATAGCTCAGGTAAGTCGCACGTTCCGTCACAGGACCTCCAGAAGCTAACACCTTTGAATCCCAAAAACCGGCGGGGACACATTCTAGTAACTCGCCGACAAACTCGTTCAGTGTTAATGGAAGCGCTCCTTGTGTCGCAGCGTACAGAAATACCAGATCGAATAATCCATTGTGAACAATGATTGGCACGCCGTGTCGTCCGATTCGCCATAGCAACCCTCGAGGTATTGACCCGTACATAAATGGTGGTTCGTGTGCCGCGACAGAACACGGTGCACGACTGGAATTCATTGTCGTATTTGTATCTTTATCTCCATCTTCTTTCATTTTGTTGTCACCTTCTTGTGTTTTCAATTCACCTTCTTGTTTCTTTAATTCACCTTGTTTTTTTAATTCATCATCCGCAGCACGAGTATACGGAATGCCAACACGGAACATACGGTTAAAATCGAAACCGTGTGCTTCTAGAAATGAACCTGCACTAGGTGTCATTTCATATGGGCTTTGACATGAAAGCACCATATCATATGTAGCAACTTCGTAAGTTTTCACCGCTGAAGAAGAACAACAATCAGGTGTTACTGTTGTGCCATTTATCCCTGTCGTCGCCGTCGCCGTCGTCGTGGGATTGAATATGGAAATACCGATGGAGAATATGGCACGAGTGTGTGCGATACGACGAATAGCTGCATATCGTTTTTGAAGATTATCATGTCTTGAATCTGCATCCTCTCCAAGACCAGAGAATTCTGTGTCAATTGCTACAAATCCTTCAGCACTCATTCTACCCAATCGGTCAAACAATGAACTGGACACATTTTGAAGCCCATCTTTCGTCGCAGTCACCACTCTCACAGCATCAACTTGCTTTTGTTGGGGAGAATTCATTTTCCCCCTTTTATTCTCCAGAGAAGCGGGAATCGTTGATGAGAAACTGGCACAGCTAAATGATCGATCTTGCGGAAATGTCGCCGTCGTCACCGCAACTTTCGGATTCACTTTTGGCAACAGGCAGACAACCCAACATTCTTTTGAAACAAAGGCTCTGAGGATACTTGGGTTGACAAAGTTTACACTGTAAATACTTTTTGTCCCGAATTCAACTAACAGTACCCTCGGGTAGCTGATTGTTGGTCACGACCGCCAATATCGACAAATCAGTTCACGATTTCTCTGCAAAACAAGAATTCCAGCAGAAAGCAACAGCGATATGGAAGACTTAGCTGTTGACACTCTTTCGAAAATGTTTACTTTCGACTTATTTTCGACAGCTTCCTGGTACATCTTCAACAGTCCTGTCTCCATGTCTCCATTTCCGGGCAGCACCGTTATCAGAAACAAGCGACAAGAAAAGTGCGACACTGAATCCAGGTTTTGATCCGCTTTTGGCGGAAAAGAGGGATCACCGATTTCAAAAAGAAGAACCTTTGTCACCATTTTTACTTTGTAAAGAAATAAAAATAGTTTTCTAAAAATGGAAAAAAATGGTTGAGCAGTATCAGAATCAGCATTAAAACTAGCATTATACCTACATTTCCCAAGATGATTTCAACGCAGTCATGTTTCACTTCGTTGTGGAGACATATACCATGTTCAAGGAAACTCCAATGATGAAAATGACGGCAAGAATCTTCAATGGCATTATGAGTGACTGATGTCTGGAATTTCGATAACGTTCCTGAACCAAGCGTGCAACTTGCATTTTTAAATGTCTCAAATTATCTCGATCAATATTAGTATATGCTTGCACGTTTCGTTGTCTTTCAACTAATTTAGCTAAAATCACACATCGTTCATCAAATTCCGAAATCTTTCTAGACAATTGTCTGACACGTTCATTAAATGGAACGATACGGGTATCCCAAACCCTTGCAATCAAATTCAAATCAGAACAAAAGCAATCCGGAACTCCTGATCGAATATCGATTTCATCCATTCTTTGTGCCACATCTCCATCTAAAGCTGAAGCCCATGCTCGAATTCTAGACAACATATAATCACGTTCACCTTCACGTACGCACATGATTCGTCGATTTAAAGCAAAATATAAACGTGTTAATGCTTCACAACGTGCAATACGTAATGATAAAGTTCGTGTACCAACTATCAAACCACTTGCTAATCTTTCATTTTGTTTTAGTAGGAATGAGGTGTGGCGATAAGTATTGGATAAAATAGTTTCAGCTTTTTGTAAATCATCAGCTTTAGGAACTCCTGAACATGATAGCAAAGTTTGTCCATATGATAAAGAACGTTCCTGACGGTGAACATCATCTTCAAATTTGCATAGTACATCAGGATTATCATGTTCTCCTTCTTCCAAATCGATTTCATCAAATTCAAATGTATCAATACCACGACAATGGTGATGATTTTTAGTTGTTTGTTGAGTACGTGGATATTTTTCAGTCTTACACGGTATTATTAATGGATTCTGCTCGTTTTCAGATGAATCACTCGTTTCTTCTAAATCACCGACACTTGTAATTGTACTGGCATCGACGGAGTGCAATGGATAAAGTTCATCCTTACGAACAGTGGCTATGTCCGCAAAATACGGTAGCATTTCCGAAGTCTCCATGACCGGAGCCTTCTTTGTTGTTGTCTGTTTCTCCTGTTCTTCAGGTCGGTTTCTTCGAAACGAATTGATCTCAATAGAAATAGAATCCTTTGAGTTGATTCCAGATGACGGATCGACGTCGGATGACACACGACTGAAAGTTTCTGAAGTCCATAATTCATGCTTTTCAGAAGATACTTCAGAAAAAAATCTCTGCGAATGGTTGACCATAGTGGCTTCGAAATATAATATTTGAATATTGAATGAGGAAAAGAAATCTGGATAAAAGCAGTAGCAAAGAGAACGAATTGAGACAAGATATTTGTTCTACAAACAGTTTTCACACTTTGATTGACAAGGTGGTCCTTGATATAATTCCTTTTTCTAATCGTTCTCTTTAAAAAGCTTCGGACTTGTTTACCCTTCTAAAATTACAAAAAAATTAAATAGACTTGAAGAAGAGAAAGCGAGAGTGGTGTTTTTTTAATGATGGGAGAGTCAATTCCTCTCCGCCGTTAACATAATTGTAGTTTAGCTTGGTACAATCAAAATGTTGTTTGGAATTCTCAACTTCAATATATTTATTTTTAAACTCTTAAAAAGCTGCTGAAAATGAATTAGAAATGCAAAATAATTTTACTCTTTCTTGTGGGATGAAGCAAAGTTGATCCAATCAAGCTTTCATTTCTCCCCTTTTTCCTTCTCTCCGGACTCTCCTCTTTTATTTTTAATTCTTGCTCGGGAATGGTTCCAGGAATGGCATCTGAGTCAGATGATCTGAAAAGTACTACTTTGCCATATTTATGAAATTGACAAATACTATCCCTTACTGAATGGCATTCCACTGTGGATGAATAATAGCTTCGCTATTGAGACCTACAGTAGTTTTGCAAGAAATGCGCAGTCAACGTCACAACTGGAGCTATATGTTCATGAAGGTTTCGACATCCAAAAGGATATCAAAGATTTTGATCGTAGTTTTAAAGTTTGGTTTTCAAAAGTTGGCTATTATTAGACATGTCTCTGATGAAATCAAGACTTTCAGTAGCGGTGCACCGAATTATTGGATCTACTCCGACGACGGAGTCATTCAAAAGTAACTAAAATTTGAGCTCCAAAAATTGAGGGTATTGTCTCTCTATAGATAAATCGAATTCTGACATGTCCATGTGGGATTTTTAAATCGAGACTTTAAAAAGTCTCGTTAAAGTCTCGTTTTTAGCGATGTGCAGAAAAAATGTCTCCTTTCTATCGAATGATTATTTTTAAATATTATTTTTAAAAAAAAACATTTTTATTTTTTTTAAAAATATATTCTGAATGATGTTTTTAAAAAAAAAATCATTCTATAGAAAGGAGAGGCCCCAAACATAATATTATTATGTTTGGCGCCTCTCCTTTCTATCGCTTTTTATTATTTTGGTGTTTTATTTAAATTCAATTTAGTGTTCATTTGTCATTTCATGATTGATAGATAATTTACATCATACCAGGACTATTGTTGTACCTGCTCTATCCCTTGAGAGCGGATTCGGGAAAGTATTTCATCCATCGAGTTTCAGATAATTTTGCAGCTTCGAAAGCCACCGCTTGGATTTTATCTACCATTTTGCGACGTTCCGCGGGCTGCGAGGACGCATCACGAGTCTTCGACGCAATTTCCAGGCTGCATCTCTCATTTGACTCGTTAATTCATCAATTTGACTCGTCAACGTCACATAACTTGGACATGATGCTTTGTTTTCGACCTTCTCTTGCTCTGACTTTAGTTCAGCTTCAACTTCAATCGCTTTCCCACTGTGCCCTCTTGCCAATAGTATGAAAGAATTCACTTGTCGATCATAACCAAAAGCCTCTGCAATCAATTCCTAGATCGCTGCCACATGTTTCTCAGCATTCACAATTGAATTAACAACAGTCAAGACATTCGAATTAATTTCGTCTCTTTCGATATTGCTAACGCCAGTATAAGAACCAAGCATCTCGAGCATCGCGTTGACCCTACTCTTATCTTCCTAAATTGCAAGAATCATCGTTTTGGCAGCAGTGACATCGGCATTCGCCATCTTCACCATCTGGGAAGCCTCCAGTTTCGCAGAAACTTAAGCTGATATTTAGTCTAAATATGAAACAAAGGTTATACACTGACCAGAACCAAGAGTTAGTTGACATTTGTACAGTGTTTCTGTATTTAAATTGGGATCCCGGTGTATTTAAATTTGCATCCCGGAGTGCCTTGTATTTTGAGCATTTGGAAATCGAGCACATTTCATAACCAAGACAATCACACTTGTAGCCATTGCTAGATGAATCTAGTAGACAGTTTCCGTCTCCTTTGTAATTCAGACAATTTCCAGGGGATGCATGCATCGAACATGGACATAAAGTGTTCGTCCCATGCATGAGGCTTGCGCTTGTGAAACAGACAATACAACGATGAAATCAATGAGGGTAATGACGTTCAGCCCGTCGTACGGGGAAAACATTGAAAACTGAAACATTTCAAACTGATGATGAATAGATTAAAGTACTCGTCACACAGTAAATTATGGGCAATCAAGGCTGAAGACGTGAGCGAGGGTAAAGAGCCGGTAGTAGGTTCGGGGGATATGATGTTGACCTATAAATACAGAATATTGGCAAAGCCTTGAATAGAATTACATGCCATCATTTTCAACCATCAAAATGTCGTTTCATGCTTCAAATCATCATTGAATTCGGGGGTGTTTTATTAAATTGCAATTATAAATGTTGATTTCCTCTTCCGAAAGCTTGACCTCGCTTGGAGATTCCCCAATGGAGAAAGGGGGAATTTTTGGATTAAAAAAAGATTTCAACCATCTGTTGTTTATTCTAATTATTCTAATTTGAAATCAGTGCTTGAAATATGTTGATGTTCCTGCTCCATTTGTTCTGACTGCTCAGAAGGCAGATTAGAATTTAACTGCCACGGCGAACAAGGATGAATATTGAATCTAATTTACGCAGCAGTTGTCATTGGAATGCACTGGGCATTTATAAAATTCTCGGCTTACAATGTACCAATACATCTCTGACAGGAATAGTAATAATGGCGGGAAGGAAAACCCAACTTCTATAATGGAAAATTCTAAGCAGTTCAGACGGGGCAGTCTAAGAACGTAGCGAGGAGTAGGACCCCTTTCCCTTTTTCAGAGCAGAAACTGTCTACAACTTTTTAAATTTCGCTTTAGAAAAACTTTGTGGGGTGAGAGGGAAATAAAAAATGTGAAATGTGAAAATACTTCTTACGACTGGCAACCCGAATGCGAGATACCTGTCCACTTCCTGTCCAACATACCATGTTTTCATTTCAATCCAAAGTCTTACTAGCGTCAAGAACCACGACCCTATAAAAGAGGAGTAGTTTAATACTCCTTTTGTCGAAGTATCACCAAAACTTTCCCTAATTTATTAGATAGAAGATGGGAAATGGAATGAGAATAAAAACGAGAATAATGCAAATTGCCTTTCTTCAAGAGAAAGAATGGCAACGCCGCACATTGTAAATAAATTCCGAAAATGCACTTGGAGGTGAAAGTATAATTGGAGTGTATGTTGGGATTGAACACGCATAGTGTCAGTTGGTGCAATTAAGAGAGTACAGTCTGTATACAGAATCCATACCAGCGAGGTGTGAATACTGTAACGAATCAGTGGAGATCAATGGGATACTGTAGTCTCAAATGCATGTTCTTGGGAGATTACACATTTGCACAAATCACGAGAATTTTTGGCGAAAAGAAGAAAGAAAATTTATGCCAATGTCATAAGGTAATGGAACTGAGTTGATGGAGGACCGAACAGATAGTAAAGGAAAGTGACCAGCAGATTTGTTAATTTGTAATAAGAAGATTAGATGCTTTGTATAAATGAAGACATGAATGGTGAGAGATGGTCGCTCGCTTTAGACCACGTAACAGAACATATGGGAGGAGCAGGAGATGAGACGGTGCAGGATGCGGAATATTCCATTATGTACTGTACTGTGAGGGAAGGCAGCAAGATAGCACCTCCCAGAGTGTACCAAGATACGTCGTAGATATGGCAGATGCCATCACATGCTGCACATGCAGTGGAAGTGATGTGGTAGAGAATTGCGGTGCTGCAAGGACACAAGTTTAGGGAGAAGCAGGGTTTGATGCGTATCGAGTAATCTATTGGACAGGAGTAGGGACATTTACCAGTAACAAGGACGTTGCGAAGCGCAGCTTATGATATTGACTTCTTCATTCTGTCCGCAATATTTGCTTCGGGACGTTCAAAACCATATTAGAGATGTCACCAGTTTGAAATCGGAGACGCGTAGCTGTCACATCAAACATAAGACGTTTTGAAGAGTTGTTATGTGTAAATAGTCGAAGAGGATGCGGCGGTAGGCCAATGTGGAGAATTCAGAAGCTAGAGTAAATTATGTATCGAAATGGTCGAGAAATCAAGACATCAGCAGCCATGATGGAGCGACACAATAGTTTCACCTTTTATGACCGGAAGATGATAGGGATAATATGTCGGAAGAGTCAGCGAAAAGAATGACATATCTTAATTAAGAGGAAGATGAGAGGTCCAAATTACTCGTGAAGGGGGCGTCTGCGTACCCAACGACGTGAAAGGGTGATGGTTAAAATTCTGGTCATAGGATAGATACTTCATAATTTATATGGATACCTAAAACTAAAATATAAATTAATAGAAACGTTGGATGAGTTCACCTTAAACAGCGCGGAGGGCACCCCCCAATTATAAGCTCATATTCTCTCATCAAAACGTCTTCTGTGAATAAATGAAACGATCCATTCCAATGTTCTTGATGCTACATACCATTTCCAGTTTCATTGGCATTTTCGCCCACGCCGCTATCATAACCAAGATCTTCTCTGATAACCTCTTTTTATTCTAATTATGCATGGTACAGATCATTAATACTATCAGTACCATGCTCACATAACATACCAGCTCCCCAAACTGAACCATACGAATGATGATGGTTTCAATCATTGTACATACCTCTAAAATCATCAGAAATTCTTTCTTATCCCATCTCCAAGGTTCCCTTCATAAATCGCCAAACTTCTCTTGCATCACACCGAAGCATCATACGTGCTATGACTCGAGATGCTCTAAATATTTATATAATAACATTTTTATTGTTATAAAATAGATAGTAAAATAGATAATAGCAAATATTACTCAACTTCTGTTTCTACCGAAAAGGCAAGGATTCGTTCTTTGAGGCCACTAAATTGATACTTTTAGACCTTCTATTGTCTAAACGAGATGTGAGTTAATGTTCCTACGTTGATAACGTTTCTACGGCAACAATAATAGCTTTATAATAAATTATATCTTTTAAATATTGTTACCTGTTTTCTACGTTTCATGATACGTGTTTTACACTATTCTATGATGATGTTTTTACAATTACAATGTTATTGATTCAAGTCTTTGACTTCACATTGTTTTGGGCTATAATATTTATTATGCAGTTTGAATAAAGATTACAAAACGACGACCGAGACCTCGAACTCCTCGGTTTCGGAAGCCATCGATTTTATACTCTGTTTACCCAACATCAGGTAAGAGACATGTACAGTATACCCGTGTTAATGGTGATGGGCATGAAGAGTTACTCAACTGATACCAAAGGAAGCATTTCAATTCCTCGAGCATGATATGTCAGTTCTCTCACCTCTAGGAAATGTTGATACTGGATCCAGTTGAGAAACAAATAAATTTTATTCAAAAACAGTTGTACTTGTACATGATAGATGAAACGATTAGGTAGTGGGTACGTACAGGAAAGCCTCTCAATGTCAGACATCGGACGGCACCATGTCAAAACAAGTTCGCAAATGTTTTACTTATTCAATTCCGTTTTCTTTCCAAGGGCATTTGAAAAACTGCAATCAGGTAATAGAAATGGGGATTATGACACTTTTAAACGCTTTTATTACGTAAAGCGATACTGAAAAAAAAAGTGAGGAGTGAGGATGTAATTTGGATGTTATGTTACGCAGAAGGAAAATGTATTCAGATTTTCATTTGGATTGGGCAATTTTGGCAATCCCGGCAGATCGAATCTGACATCTTGTGAGCGAGTGTAGCTAGGGCCGGAATACGCCTGGATGGCGTGTTACAGCGAGCGAGTTGGACTGTTTTCTTTGTTTTCTTTGCTTCTTCTCTCCATTGATTGTATTGAGTCAAAAGTACGTGTCAATGACATTGGCACGTACTTCTATTCTCTAGGGCGGCGACAATATCTGCTGCATATCTGACAAAACTTAATTATCAGTGATGAGTGTTATGATAACAGAACGATGAACGGTTTAATCTGGAAATGAGATTTTAAAAGTTTTAAAAGTTTTAGAAATCAATAAATAACTTTCCCATTTAAAAAAGGATAAAAGGAAGAAAGTTTTATTTATATCCCTATTTATAAACATACGAAGAACAGTTCCTACAGGCGCAAATTACTACAAAAGTGTAAATTGAAAATTCCAGGCAGAAGATAGATGTTTCCTGAAATGTAGATCGTTGAGTGGTAAGGACGCTCATCAGTTGGTGGACCACAGGCCGTAGTGATCAGAGGACGGATAATCTCAAAGATGAGAAGGAAAACGGGATTTTACGAAAAACACTTTTCTTAAAAAAGGAATGGGAAGGAACTAGCAAAGAGGCGATACCCCAACAAGACACGTCAGAATTTTTTTTTTTTTCTGTGGTCCGTTTACAGTTTCAGCGGCAGTAAATGGTAGCCAATGGGATTTCCACAATTTAATGTGACAAAATGTTTTTAGTTTAAAAACACAAAATTTTACTTACACACAGTATTTGGCCCACGTAATGTACGATTCCAACGACACAACTCCATCTCAGGTCATAGTTGTTGACCAGTCCAATTCTCAACGTCGTCCATCCTCACATCCAATTTTCCAATTGTCTCCATCGCCTTCAAACATTCCCAACCCAATCACCTCACACACCACTGTAACAAAAAAACCATTGGAATTGTTTTATCCATGTCATCAAAAGGGAGAGTGATCAGATATGGAGCAACGACGATAATAGATCTAAGTCAAGGGAGTCTTTACAGTCAGAAACGGTTGATGAGGCAGTTAATCCAAGTCTCCGCATGGAACGGCACTTCCAATTCGACTAGAGCTAGCGAAAATAGCGAAAATAGCGAAAATGATAAGCGAGTAGCTATCGGATTGGACATTGGAACACGCCATGTTGGCATAGCAATGTCCGACAAATTTGGACGTATAGCATTCCCAGTGCGCGGTTTCGTCCGATCATCAATCACTGAAGATGTAAAAAAAATAAGATCATTAGTTGATGGTTACGGAGCTCGCATTGCAGTGATGGGTGTACCGAACTTAAATATAATGTCACATGGAAAACATAGAAATACATTAACTTGTACTAGTAGTGCTACAGCAAACAGATTGGATGGCGATAAGGGCGAGTCTGTGAAAAAGTTCATTCTTACGTACGGCGTAAATGTTTTGCGCTTGAGTGGAGTACGTGTGATTGCTTTGTGGGATGAAAGTTACAGTACAACCTTTGCACGAGAGGGATTGCGTGACATGAATTTGTTGAAAATTGATCACAATCAAAATAAAAAATGGCGACATCAATACACAAATCAACAGCCAACCGGCGATGGACAGCGTCACAAGCATAGACACAGATCCGCAAAAAAGGGCTGTCACGGAATACATCAAAACCATCATAATAACGGAAAACACAGTATCGACGCGGTACGTTATATATTTCTTCTTTTTTTTAAAAATTCTCTCAGCTCAAATCCATAAGCAATGAGTTGATTGAAAGTCGCGACACAGTCTGGGTTGTTATCAAAGCAGAATGATAGACGTCTAGGTATGATTCAAAGAGAGTAGAGAGAGTGAGGGGGGGGGGAGGGGGGGGGGGGAGGGGG
>JAULBU010060981.1:0-11561 GCA_032358235.1 Odonthalia washingtoniensis | reverse complement strand
TTGAATTTGAATTTGAATTTGAATTTGAATTTGAATTTGAATTTGAATTTGAATTTGAATTTGAATTTGAATTTGAATTTGAAAGTTAAAATTCATAGGTTCAATAGTGATACTACTATCTACAATTAGTGTGTGTATCCTTAAAACAAAAAAGGTCTCAGCAAATATGTGTCACACATTATTTGCAAAAACACCTTATTTGTGTCACACTCTCTAAATCCCGTGATCGTTGTAGATAGCATGTCCACATTCTCTCGAGAGATTACCCAAGCGTATATCCAAAGTGATCGAGATTTGTAAAGAAAAGTATACACAGCCGCACCGAAAGAGATGGACCTACCTGAAAGAACTGTTTCCCGGGTTGTACGTTCACTATACGGTATCCCTGAAAGTGGGTTGCATTGGTATCTTATCTATCTCGATCACCATACAGAGCGACTTGAATGACAAAGACAGTGGCTGACCCATGTGTGCTAATTAGATATCATGAAAAGGGAGAGTTGTACGGTATTGTTATATTACAAGTTCACGACAGATTAGGGATAGGCACACAAGGATTCCTCAAAGAGGAAGAACTTGCAGCACAACACTTTAAAGGGAAACCAAGAATCGCACTCGCAGAGAACCCAATAACCTTCAACTGTTCAGATATTACCATGTCACGCGAAGGATGGATTGCAATGGCTCAACCAGAAAAGATAGACAAGGTAAAATACCCAAACTGTAAAGCCGAATTAGACAGTCAAAGAGCAATTCCGCAGTACATTGGTGTTAATAGCTTTCTAGATATATGCGCTAGAGTCCAACTTATTGCGCCAGGATCGGAGCAGACAACTGCAGCATAATTTTCCATATTGAAACGGAGCATTAACCACTTATGAACAACGAGGAATATAGGTTTGACTTACCGAAAACTAAATCTATCGACAACCAAATTGGTGGTTTTGACTGACGCAGGTTTTGCGAATGTAAGGGGATTGAAGAGCCAATTTGGGTTTATAATATAGGTGATGGATTGGAAGGGAATTTCGAACATAATCCCCTATGGATCATCGAGGTGCAAGCGAGTTATAAGATCAGTAATGGAGTCAAAATTGCATGCGTCGATAATCGGTTTCGATAACGTGTTTGTATTCAAGGACATGTTAGAATCAATATTGAAGAAGGATATATTACTTGAAGCGTACGTGGACATCAAGAAAGTATTATACATCGTTGCCAAGGACGGTAAGACAACGTAGAAGCGTCTGCAGATCTATATTAACGCTCTCAGAGAGTCTTACGCGCGCGGAGAATTGTAGAAGCTAGGTTCGATGCCAGGTGGTCTTAACCCCGCGGACCTATTGAAGAAGCAGATAGTGAATACCAATACCGCGTTGTGGAAATTGATGACGAAGGGACAAGTAGAATTGGAGTGTGTTGGTTGATCCTGGTTTGCAAACAAAAGAAACATTCCTGAGTATTGAAAGATGGATGAAACTTTTGTTTGCACACAGCGGGAATCCCAGAAGGAGGAACCTGCACGCCCAATATTAATTACTCCGTTTAATTACTTCGTTTAGGACACTAGTGTAATATAGCGACACATAATTGACTTGGAAAAATTACACGTAGAAGTACAGTAGGAGACCCAACATAAATCAGTACGTGGCAAAATCCACCGATGACAGATTACTTGAGGCACACGTGTAGGGCACTGTTGTCTCTTGAATGTTACTGTACGATTGACTATGAATCGAATTAAGAGGAAGTAGTACACGTTTGTATTTCATTGCTTCATTTTTCTGGAAACTACCATTCATGTATAAATATATTTCCAGATCCACATCTTTAGAAGGAAGGAAGAAGAAGATTTAATAAACACAACACGAAGCGCAAGCATCAAATAGGTAATCTAGCCAGACATACCAGATCCAGGTTTACCGGAAGAGACCATCGTGTCACAACACGCGCATAGCCTAGTAGAAAGGCCGGTGGTTGTAGCACAGCTGTTCACTAGAGACCAGCTTCTAACCGCGACAAACAGGGTTAGTGGAAGTTACACTAATTATTGAAAAAGCCGATATTACGTGTTCAAAGGCGAAGGGGAGGACCCGCGTCAGCACGTCTTATCAAATCGTACATCCACGGATCTACGTAATTAGAAATTAGAAGGAGAGAAGTATTTAACAAGAACTCACGATTAAACTTAATATTACAATAAAATTAAAATTAAATAAAAAAGGGAGGTTACGAGCAGTGGAACGACAATTTGAGGTATGATGGCTTAATTATTTCGGTAATAAACACATTATTAGGAGATTTTTGAGGTCTACTATTAGATTATAGTGAAATTAGGTTTTGATTGCAATATCTTAAAACCCGTTTAATCTGGAACGCAATAAAAGTTTGTATTTTAGTTCTATCCGGAGTTTTTACTGGGATAGTCCTACCGCGAACGTGACATACAATTAGAGGGCCTATTCCTTGAAATTTTCTGAAAAAAACTGAAAGTTCTTCTCCTAATTGAAAAGTTGTATCAGCAGCGGGGGTATAATTTTAGTTAGTGCTGTAAGAATTCCACGTTTTTGAACGACAGAATTAATTTCCATGTGTGCTAGAGGTAATGTTTGCATTCGTTCCTTCTGGCGAGGTAAGATAAAAATTTGAAATCTGGGTATGATTTCAAAAACTAATTTTGACGGTACTAGGTCTATTTCATGTATCGTTCATAGCTTTAACAGAAATGTTGAGAAGGAGACCCCTGGGATATTTCCATGTTGAAGTCTACATTCTTGAAAATACGACGTAGGGGGTCATGTAATTCCTCAGCTATGCCAAGAGAACGGTGTGAATTTACTCCTGAAAGTCGAAGATTGTTAATTAATAAAGTACATATTGCGTATCGAGAATGATAGAAAGCTGGGGATAGAGGTAATTAGGAAAAGATGGAGAGAAAACATATGAAAACATATGTTTTGATATGTGGATAAACGAATAAAAAGAGTAATAATACATTATGGAATTATGTTATCAATATATATATTGCGCATAACAAGAAATAGATAACAGATGGGTTAAAGGTAAAACAACAGCGAATATTATTATCAAGTTTGGTGAAAAAATAAAATGACTTACTTTCTTTTCTCTGACTTAAAAACAAACTGGATTAAATCCTCCAAAATAATAAAATTATTTGTATGTCTATCAATTTCTTTCAGACCTGAAACTTTTTCGAGGAAAGTTTTCAGTATACGACAGATTTGAAGTTTTGAAACGAATGAACCTCAATTGGCCAGTAGTAGATGATCGAGTAGTTGCGCGTACTTTAAAGTGTCCATTAATCTGAAATTCAGTAAAATTGATAATTGAAACCAAGAAAATTCCAAGAGATGGATTTTGGAGGCCGTCTTTTATATCGTTAAGAAGAAATAAAACATAATAGAAATTACGAGTAAAATATAGCAAATAAACTTAAACTAGAAAAATCATCTTAAAGCATAGAATAAACTCATAAAATAGAAATAGTAGAAAATACATTCGTCTGCGTTTCCAAAACTCTATGCCTACATTCAAAAGGCGTAGTTTGGGGTGGATGTAACATCTACTAGGCCATGCGAATTTTGGGGGTCCGTGTAGGTAATATACAGAAAACTACAGTATTTGCATGGTTACGGATGGTAACTGAATTAAAAATATACACACTTTGAAGATAAAATGTATGGGGCATTAACTTTGGTATACAGATACTGTATGTTTTAATCTATGAGGCATAGAAATTTTCTTACGGACGGCGGAGAATGAATAGAATAATTACTCCGGTCCAACATTCATTGTTTGAAAAAATACACCATTGTATCATTTAAATCTTCTCTCATACACAGGAGATTGTTGTGTATGTAATCTAGAATCGTAACTACAAATTGTGTATGAGACATTGAATGAAAACTTCATATAATACTGCGAGAAATTTAGTTTGTAATGTAAGTCACATTTTCTTTTACATCCATGTGTTGAATGTTGGAGTGTTTGTACACTACATTAAAACATTCCTATGCCGTATGAAATCGTCAATGGTTCATCCATTTCTCATTCATTTCTTGAATGAGAAAGTGCATGGTTTCTGCGTTTTCTGATGTATATATCTGTTATATGTAGGAATGATGTGATAGCATATGGGATTTATATATAGAATAATAGCAATATACATTGCAATACATGTATATCAATTATGCTATACACGATTTTGATATATTTATTATTTGTGATATCATATGATATCAAATCGAACAATTTGATAAAAATAGGAGAAATGTAATAATTAAAAATGTGGTGGAGACGGATCTTTGACAAATCGTATGGAACAGGGAAAAGTGAATGGAGGTAGAAACTATGTAGTAAAAGAAGAATGAGAACCACCATAAGAAAGGACCAAGATACACATCCAATAAGTATATATTAATATATCTTGTTATACGACATATATATATATCGAAGCTATGACAAATTGTATGGAACACGGAAAGGTGAAAGGAAGTAGAAACTATGTAGAAAAAGAAAAATTAGAACCACCATAAGCAAGGACCAAGAAACCCATCCAATAAGTATATATATGATCATATCATGTTATATGATATATATACAACGAAATTGTTCATTCACATATCCATCCGTTCTCTGTTCTCCGTTCTTTGTGAACGGATGCACCATATGGATCGGCAGACATATAAAAATGACCGTCATTCCCATTTCATGATCTTTTCATATTCAATTTTACAAACTTTTGTTATATTCTTTATATTTATTAATGTCACATTAATAATGTCACATTAATAAATATAAAGAATATACAAAAGTTTGTAAAATTGAATATGAAAAGGTCATGAAATAGAAATTAGAGTATGAAACCATATACGGAAGAGGAATGCAAACAAACCTATTTACCTGAACCAAGGTAGTAGAAGAAGAAAAGTAACCTGTAAACGAAAATCAGAATTAGAAGAAATGAAGGTAAAGGAAGGTTAACAATTATTAATGGAATTATACTAAACTGTTCGAATGAATTAATAATTAATGAATACTCAGCTGTGCTAAACTTTTGACGCCTTGTAACCAATCCTGGTGATTTGTATAGGTGGAAGAGTAACGCAGGGGTGCTTTTCTGACGGTGAAATATCTTGGTGAAAAGAAAATCATGTTATTTTCAGCCGTGTTTATTGATTATAAAGCATTAGGAATAAATCCATTGTTGAAGCATTGTTGGCACAAACTGTATTGAGTGTAATGTGATCTTATAGACAAGTAGCAAATATTAGTGCAGTTAGGCCCTGTAGCTCAGTGAAAAAACAACCACTTTGAAATGGAAAGGTCGTCAGTTCGAACCTTTCCTTCCATAAATCATTCTTAGTAAAAGTTGATTGGAAGGCAAAGCAACTTTTTTGTTCCCGTTGAAAAGCGGCAAAGGAGATCAAAGGTTATTTGTAGATCAGAACACGAATGAAATATGTTCATCGCGATAGGAACTGCAATGTACGGGTCTCTGTTGAATGTCCAGAATGAGTCAACTGTCATCGTGTCGGGGTCATCGTTGCAAGTTGATCGCTTATAGTTGTGACTTGTTGATATAATTGTGCGGTGATGGGGGAAAAGTAGTTAATGGAATTGTATGAAATCAAAAAATAAATTGTTGATTAGTTGAAATTTTAATAACTGAAAAATGCGCACAAAGGTCATTTCTCGCGCGGAATTATGGTAACGGCAGATCTGAAAAATGTTGAGAAATTGAAAAAATTACTAAAAATTACCCGTTCTGACCTCAAATACGCATTTCTCAGGAAAACCCCAGTTTTGCCGACGTCCCGGAGATATGGATCTACAGAAATATAAAAATGACATTAATAAATATAAAATATATAACAAAAGTTAGTAAATTGAATATGAAAGATCATGAAATGGGAATTAGATTATGAATTCATAAACGGAAGAGAAATACAAACATACATATTTACCTGAACCAAGGTAGTTGAAGAAGAGAAGTAAACTGTAAACGAAAATCAGAAGAAGAAGTGAAGGTAAAGGAAGGTTAAAAATTATAAATGGAGTTATACCAAAACGTTTGAATGAATTAATACTTAATAAATACTTGCCTGTGCTCAAATGTTGACGCATGCAATAAGTTCATCGAGATTGGAACGAACATGTACGAATCGCTGTTGAATGTCCAGACTGTCATCATGTTGGGATCATCGTTGCAAGTTAATCGGTTATAGTTGTGACTGATTGATGGGAATGTGCGTTGATGGGGGGAAGTAGGTAATGGAAATGTATAAAACGGCACGTAAATGGCTGATTGGTTGAAATTTTAGAAAGTGAAAAATGCACACAAAGGTCATTTCTCGCACTGAATTATGGTAACGGCAAATCTGAAAAATGTTGAGAAATCGAAAAAGCACTATTGCCATTAAGATTCCAATATTATTTTTTAATATAAAATCAAGTAAAAATACGACTGAAAATAATAAGAAAAGAACACAATCCAAAAATAAAGCAATTAAACAATTAAGGGATCCCAAAAATTAAATGTGGACGTAAGTGTATGCTATCAACTAAATGGCTTGGTGTCCTCAAAATCTCTCAGTAGACACCACAAATAATGTGGCCTTCAAAAATCGGAATGGGGATACAGATGCATGACGTACAAAAAATGGATACATCATGATGTATGATACTGGACCTGAAATATATAAGCAATGTACGAAATATATTTCAGTCGTTTATGTAATTGTTGTGTTGTGTGGTAATTTTTAATAGAGCATAACATATGCACCTATTTATACAGCTATTGTCGTGGAACAACACAGCTGTAGCTTTAAACCGGATAAATAAACATGAAATTCAACAGAAATATCTCGTATTATCATGAACGATTCCGATGGACAGCACTATGGACGCCGAAAGCCTCCTGGTAGTAGTGGAACAATAGCTAAATCCGTATCGTCATAAACGTAATTGGGACAAGAGCAAAGCTGGTGTGCTAAACAAGTCGTTGGCTGTATCTTTAGGTATCATAGAATCTTGTGTTGGAAATAAGGTGGTGGAAGAAGTTATTATGAACATCTGCGACGCTGAATTTGATTCAAGATTATTCTCGAAGCAAGTACCATCAGTTGAATATTGTAAAGAGATTACGGTTGAAATTGTGAGGAATTTTCGGGAAAAGAAGTGAATGGTTAAATAAAATGTATGAATGGTGGTGGAGTTGAAATTGAGCAAATGTTCAACTCATTTTGATCTGCTCCCTGTCTTGTTTTTATTTTTTAGTGTATCCTGATATTGAAGAAGTAACATGTTTTATAAAGTTAATTACGTTCAAGTACTTTGTGAAATGATCACTACTACAGTCAATTTGTTAGTTATTGTTTCGGATATTACAATTCGTACTGCATGTTTGGTTGAGAGCATTCAGTTTCGAAAATTGTAGCCTACCTGCAAACTTTTATACTATATTTGTAATGAAGAAGGGACAGCTTTAGAACTATTCTACTTGTGGCTCACATTATTACCATGGTGTTATAGATGATGCAAACACATGGGTGTAAAGTGGTTTCCACCATGGTAGTAACGACATGCTGATTATGGACCTGATCAGTGATCATTTCCATAAACACGGTACGGTAAAATAAGTGGGTGGAAACATGGAGAGTGGTTGAATTTATTAGATGCAGCTATTTATAAAGTGATATTTGTAATAACAGTTTACGTCCTATTCGTATCATATACAAACTCTGTTAAACAGGCTGTATCTTGCATTAAAGAAAATAAGGTACAGAAATCATGAAATTTCCACACCATATGGTGATTGCGATTTTGCAAAAACTCGAACTCCACATGGTGTGCAAATGGCATACAGTTTCAACCAGGGCCATACTGTAGTGTGATTTTGAGTACAAGGTGTACACATCTACTATCATAGCCGTTACAACATGTTGTTTCAACATATGTCGAAACTTGTTCCATTATCGAAAGTTTAAGATATTATTGTAGCAGGAAAAAATGATATTTTTCAAGTTATTGCGAACCAGTTACTGTTTTAAAATCAGTTATGGCGAATCTCGGTAGAGCCAGGAAACGTTTGGAAAGACTGTCGGGGTCAACAGTGGGAAATTTGGAACCCCCGTCGAAAGCGGCGAGGGTGGGTAGTTGCGGAAGTGTCGATGTGGTACATGAAATCTGTGGGCCTGGTTCTAACATGAATTTGGAAAGGCGTGGTGCTGGTAGAGTATGAGGTAGAGGTAGGATTCGCGAAGTTAATGGAAACCGAAGAGGGGGTAATGGTAGAATGAGCGGAAATGGTACAAAAGAACCTTCACCTATGAGTGGTATTGAAGAGGTGAACAATCGAAACATGGAATATATGAATTCCAGAACTGTCAGTGATGTGATTGTGAATACCGGCTAAAATCGTACAAACGCTACACTGCATGGAGAATGGTATATTGCACCATTTTTAATGCTATGTAGCAATGAATGTGTTGTTGAGTATCTCATAAATATTTTCAGTTCTACAAAGCATTTAAAATGATGCTATTGAAGCAATAGACATGAAGAAGGAAAATGTGGCGCAAAAATCACCGGAATAATTGTGTCCCGTTTCAATTTTAATTTATATTGCTAACTTAGCACTGTTTTTATCACTCAGGACCATTATAATAAAGTCAGGTTGGTAACTGTCTTCAATATATAAAGTTTACGACTACGACGAAAATGTACTTCCGCCATGACAAGTTTTCAAATAGTAATGATATCATCATTAATAATGAATTTATTGTTTGTTCTTTTATATTGTTTAGTAAAAGAATTTAAAAATGATGTTAATTAATGAACGTCTTAAATTATATTAGTAAAAAGTATACCATATACAAAACTATCGGAGAGAATGGGATTGTTTAGTAGGAGGAACAGATGTAACTGAAGAAACTAATATACTTTGTAACATACGATCTGTTATTGCATTGTCAATTTCCATTGCTGTTTTTACAAAGAAGAACAGGATTGGTATGTTGATCCATATCTCTCCTACCTGCGATTCAGGATTTGTTTTTGCATCCAATTTCCATGCCTTACTTCTAATATGCGGAGCTCTCTACCATGATAAATTATAGTTCGATCTCCAGTTAATATTGTCTTCTATGTTTTGTGGCCGACTGATATCTAACACAGGGATTGCATCTTGTACATAAAGATCGTTTTTGGAATCCCATGTTATATTGGATCGATACAAGCAGTTTTACCGATCCATACTTTCCGTGTTTTCTGTAGATGATGGAATGTAAGATCCAAGAAGTACCACATTTGATCAGTGGTAGTGAACAATGTACCATTCACTTGAAGAATGGATTCATTTACTCTTTCAGATGTAAATAATTTTGCAAAACAAGGCTCTCTGTCTCCTATATCACGAATATCCATCCAGTTACATACCTGTTTAAAGTTGGAGAACCGTACATGGAATGAAGGGACGGAGTAAGCAGGATGAAAAATTGTTAGTCGACTTGGAAAAAATTGAATTCCATCTGATGTGCTAGGTGATTCTGATGCATTCGTGTTATCAGTCAATGTTGATACTAGCAATTGAAACATTCTTAAGGAACAATCCAGCTTAAAGTTTATTGTTCTTCTATTGTAACCCTTATATGAACAACTGGATTCAGTACCAGTTTCACTACGCTTATATGATGTCATCATCTTGAGAATGAAATCATGCCTTCCTGTGTTCTTTATATCCAACCCAAGTCTGAAATGTTCTGTGCGGTGATGTACAATATTTGAAGCCATGGGTGATTTTTGAAATTGATCAAATCGATCTGATAGAGACATGAAAAATTCTTCTAAAGTCTTGAGTCTCTGATTTTGTCCTCTTATCTTCTTTTGTATGCCATTCGGCACCTCATATTACACATCCTGTACATTATTAGTCAGAGGTAGACTGTGATGGATAGTTAGAGATTTAGATGATGGGTTATGATTTCCAACAATTGGTTGATTTTCCTGTATATGAGACTGCTGACAGTTCCAATCAGGATACATCTTATCGTCATTCTTCTCATCGTGGATAAATCTCCAAGCGCAGTCTATTTGATTATCTCCCCCTTTCCTCTTCTTGTCGTGTAACGTATTCTTGTCCTTAAAGAAAACTGTGGAGATTGTGCAATCAGTGAAATTAGGTCTGGGATCATATCGAATGATGCCTTCGCCCAGTATATTACGTTTTGTGAGTGGTTGTATGGTATCAACTGTAGCTCTCCACCAGTGGTAATGATCATTTTCAAGGACCCAGAGAACATCAATAGTGTCCGATGGTGATGGTAGATCGTTCTGTTGATGAGGCATGTCGGGAAGTATTTAATACCTGATGGTAAGCACGACAGTTGGAATGTATGTGTATAGTAAACTGACCAAATATAGGTACGAAATTTGAAATACTGAAATATTAATTGGATTGGAGGTGTAAAATTGTTGGACATCAGCACAATCATGTTCAAAGGAAATAATCACAATCAAACAGATGTTATCTATGTATCCCAAGTTCAGCATATTTACTGCAATTAATAACAGTCTCTAATCATAGCTGTAAATTAATTAATTATTGAGTTGGCGGTAAATAATGGCAAATTTATTTACCGCTATGGAAAATCCCAAAATTCGAAACAGTCGATTGTTTTGAAAATGAAAAATCGAGATCCGAAAAAGTGTATCATACACTCCTATGATAGGAATTCACTTTGCAAAAAGATGTGTGGAAATCAATATAAAACAGGAAATATTCTAAACAGAGCTCATTACCTTCAGGAACTTGGTCGAAGTTACCAGATGCTTGCAGCTCATAATCAACTTTTTGAAGAAATTATTCTTGACGGATTTGATCCACATTTTATGTATCCCATTCCAATACTTAATCACAAGTTAGATTATTTCAAGTAACATGAAAATAGAGTCCAGTATTTGCACATGCAAGAAAAGGAGACAAATCGAGAAGAAGAATAACCGCAGCAGGAAGAAGGTATGTGAACGAAATATATTTCGATTGGTGTCTGGGTACTTGCAAATCGCTGAAGAATCCAATGATGACCTCACCGACAACCCGCATACTGGATATATCAATGATAATGAAGAATATGAGTATAAAGATGAGGATGGAATTGATGAAGGGACTGATGACGATAATGTAGACAGATTTAAGGCTAAGAAATCATTAATTGAACAATCTTCCCATTTGTATGCTTCTAATAATACACCATTACTAAATTTAATGGAACCTGAGTTTATTGGTAGGGAAAGAGAAAGTGAAGTACCTCGTCGATTTGATATGAAGATAATTGATATGGAAGAGGAGTTTTCCAAACTGAAATCTATGTGAAGAAATTGATTGATTGTTTTGTCTTTTGCGAAGGATGTTAAAACCGACCTTAGAAGAGTTTCTGCAGTATTTCACATGTTGGTTAACGAAGTAAGCGATATTAAAGAAGCAGTAAGTAGTGTAATGTTGATAGTACAAGGAAACCGTGGTCCATTTGCATATGCTC
>JAULBU010060970.1:0-11562 GCA_032358235.1 Odonthalia washingtoniensis | reverse complement strand
CGTCATTAGCAGTAGTTTGTACACGATCTACATTAGGTGGATATCCATCATCCAAGACAGCCATTGACCGAAAAACATAACGTGCAATTATTTTATCTTGTTGAAATGTCAAAAGATAAACGTCCTCCCGAACATACACCAGGTGGTTCCGGTGAATTAACAAGGAGAAGCTTAAGTTCTGATGGTCATGTATCTAGAAACGTAAGATTATTATTTAGTGTTATTGATGCGATTCATCGTTATGTTATATTGAATGATGTCAGTACTGACAAAAGTAATGGGTTGGTGAAAGCGTCTTGGGTTGTCAGTGGAGCTTTTGAAGTTGATGAAACTGTTTTAATATGGAGTCTTAAAAATGGTTTAGAAAATGGTGTCATGTCTGTTGAAAACGGCACAGCTGGTTTACCAATTTCTGGTGGTTCCGGTACGGTTTTCAGTCAAGAAGTGAGTAAAGATGGTACACCAACACACGATTCTGATTTATATTTTAGATTTGGTGCAATTGTTGATCAGACATATACTGAAAAACCTTGTGGAAGTTCACGTGACATGCCACCACAAAGTCACTTCAAGGGTTCAAGGTGTATTAGATCTAGTAGTTACTCATAGACGTTTAGCGTAGACGGACTAGAAATTAAAGGAAAACGCATTTTCCTTTCTAACACAATGTATGTTTCTATTTCAACAGATGGTCAATCATTTTCACAAAATATTTCGAAGTATGTTCATTAGGATCATGATGTAAACAGTAATAAAATTAATGATGATATTGTTAAATTTCATTCACCGAAAGAAGGATATTTATTTGAATCGTTGATGAATCAAATTGGTTTAGATATAGGTTCGGAATTACTACCATCTGCTAGTTAATCTGATGGAAAACATAGTATTCTAATTTCTGTTATTGCTTCAGATATTTGTATTGTTGCTACTCCTATTATTATCTATATACTCATTCGATACAGAAGAAGTAGAAGGGAAAAAGTTTATACTAAATCTTATATTCATCATCCTTCAAACTTCAGTTCTGTGCAACAACGAGACGATGAACGCATTGCCCTCTCTTTTGAAAACATTAGTAAAAATTCTGCAGTTTAGTTCTTTTTTCCGCTCTTTTAAAAATGATATTTTATATTTTAGAATTTTAACGGTTAGTCATGATCGGGGATGATGCCTTCACTTGTTATTTGGAAAGATGCCGTACGAGCGTCATGACGGTCATGAGGTAGATAACTGGATTGTATTATTGTTGCCATTCGTTTATTACCTGAAATTCGTTTCAGAAATAATCAGGCATCTACATGTGGACTCCAAGCAATACCCAAAGCAGAAATCAAAGCATTTAAATCGCCTGTATACTTATGAGCCGATTGACTAACTTGGTTAACAAAAACGCACACAGCTTCTCTTCCAACCCAATCATTGATATTATTAATTTGATGTTGATGCTGTAAAACAGCTTGACGAATTGCACGAACAAGTTGAGGAAAGCGAACAGCACGTGCTGAAGGTTGTGTAAATTCTGCACGGTATACCGCGACAATTGAATCAATCAATACTACACGAAAAAGTGACGGTATAGTACGTAATAAAAATGGTAGTCTAGTTTGCGCCGATTGGAAAATATGATCAGATGTTTGAACATGTTCAACGATCACATTACGAAAATCTTTTGTTGGAGATGAATTTAAAGATGATAAATGTTCAGATAAAAATTAGAGTCGTTTAGTTTTGAAAACGAGGGTTACCCTGATAATTTTTTTAAAATAAAGTTAATTTATCGTTAATAAAATAGCGATAAATTAACTTTATTTTTAGAAAAACTTTTCCGTTTTTTTAAAAACGAGGATTATGGTTGCTATGCTTTTTAAAAAATGCTCCATATGGAGGAGAATATTTTGCGAAAAATCAATTATTTAATTTTTACAAACAGACGCAGTCTTAAACGAAGATGAAATGACAGAAAAAATAACATTTAAATGAGGTGGACAAAAAATTAAATCGCCAAGGTTTCTCGTTTTAAATATCGACAAAACACCAGGTTTTTTAGAAAGTAAAAATAATATTTTAGAAAATCGTTGAAAATCGGCGATTAAGGCTGCTATGCATTTCTGCGTACACTACAGGCTGCAAAAACATTACGTTAAACAATATTCTAAAACCCAACTATCTTGCAGCTGCTGTTGGTTGCACACAAAAAAATTATATATGCCGTTTTCCTCCATATGAAATTCTTATTTTTGCAGAAAATTAAATAATTGATTTTTTGTAACAGGAAATCAATTATTCAATTTTCTGCAATTTTCTGTTCTCCATATGGAGGAAATCTTTTTGCAGAAAATTAAATATTTAATTTTTTGCAACAGGAAATCGATTATTTAATTTTCTGCAAAAATAAGAACTCCCATATGGAAGGAATTTTTTACGTCATTGTTTCTCCGTCACACCTGTCACACTACTGACTGGGAAGGTCGATGAACTGCCAGTACAGAAATACGTGGCTACAGATGATATCTTCATCAACATCATTAACCATGACCACTGTTCTTCCCTCTTTTCCTCTGTTCACCACCTCACTCAACGTCAATGGCCGTCGATCTTGTCTTTCTCTTTCGTAAACCACATCATATATTGAAAAACTTCCATCTCTTGAAAGTAAAGTATTCTGGGTACTTTTAAGAAATGAAAATGGTCTTTTGCCTCCACTACTAGGTGTGGCAAAATACTGCCAAGATTCTCATGACAATGTGGGATGATGGCGACAGTAGTATGTCACCATCATCCCACATTGCCATTAAATTGTCATCGAAGCCCCTTAGACTAGATTGAATCATCTATGCATTCATCATTTCCCACATAATATAGACACACCTTACATTGAATCAAAATTCTTCTTGAACGAACGACAGGTATCTACTAGATACCGGACGTAGTATGTGTACATCAACGTCATCTCAGCCTTTACGTAATAACACCAATCAATCGCCACAAGTTTTTACTCCTCTTCTTCACGTTTCTTTATTTGCAATATAGCAACATGAAAGTATGCCTTATTTCAATATCTTCAACATTTCATCTACCAATTTGAAAAACCTTCTCACAACCGTTACAGGTACTCTATCCATCATTCGGTCCAAAATAGATGAATATAATATAACCCACCACTCATTATTATTGTCGCCATCATCATATTTCCATGACAGCGTCGGGTATGTTAGGATAGTTTGTGTAGGCATGTACGTCAACTGCAGTAAGTTGATCGCCATTATGGCGATCAGCACGCCTTCTCACAGACATGTTAGAGCTAGGCCCACCTATTTTATCTACCACATCGTCACTTCCGCAACTACCCGCTTTTGCCACTTTCGACGGGGTTTCGAATTTCCCACTGTTGACCCCGAAAACCTTTCCAAACGTGTCTTGGCGCCGCTGAGATTCGCCATATCTGATTTCAGAAAAAAAACTGAATCGCAATAAGTTGAAGTTTAACTTCTCTTCCTGGTACAATATTATCTTTAACTTTCGATAATGGAACAAGTTCCGAAATAGGTTGAAACTATATGTAACAGCTATGATAGTAGATTTGTACAGCTTGCATTCAAAACTGCACTACACTGTGTGTCTGGTACATGCTGTATGCAATTTTCACACCATGTGGAGTTCGATTTTTTGCGGAAAATCAATTAATTGATTTTCCACAAAACTTTCCACTCCATATGGTGGAGGCCATTTTGCGGAAAATCAATTAATTGATTTTCCGCAAAATTTTCCACTCCATATGGAGTGGAAATCTTATGATTTATGTACCTTATTTCATTTCATTCTAACTACAGCCTCTATAACATAGGCTGTATAGGATACGAATAGCAAGTAAACACTCTTTAAAATAAGACATTATATATAGCTGCAAATAAATTCAACTACTCCCCATGTTACCACCCACTTAGCTTACCGTACCGTGTTTATGGAAATTATCGTTGACCAAATCCATAATCAGAATGTGGTTATTACCATGGAGGAAACCACTTTACACCCGTTTGTTTTCATCATCTATAACATCATGATAAAAGTGAGTCAAAAGTATTCTAGTTCTAACTGTGTCCCTTCTTCATTAAAAATCATAGTATAACATTTTGCAGATAGGATACTATTCTCGAAACTGAACGCTCTCAACAAAACATGCAGTAAAAATTGTAATATCAGAAACAATAACTAACAACTAGACTGTACTAGTGATAATTTCACAAAGTACTTCAACGTTATTGACTTTATAACACATGTTATTTCTTTAACATCAGGATACACTAACAAATAAAAACAAGACAGGGAGAAGATAAAAATGAGTTGAATATTTGTTCAATTTCAACTCCACCACTTTCATACATTTTATTTAACCATTCACTTCCTTTCCCGACAATTCCTCACAATTTCAGCCGTAATCTCTTTACAGTATTCAACTGACGGTACTTACTTTGAGAATAATCTCGCATCAAATTCAGCGTCGCAGATGATGTTAATAACTTCTTCCACCTCCTTCCTTCCAACTAAAGATTCTATAATACTTAAAGATACAGCTAATGACTTGTTTAGCACACCAGCTTTGCTCTTGTCCATTTCATGTCCCATTTCCGTCAATAAAGATACGGATTTATCTATAGTTCCACTACTGCCAGCCGACTTTCCACATCCATACTGTTGTCCATCGAAACAGTTCATGGTAATACGAGATGTTTCTCTTGAATTTCCTGTTGAATTATCCGGTTTAAAGCTACAGCTGTGTTCTGTGGCGGAAAGAGTTGGGTAAATAGGTGCATATGTTTTGATTTATTAAAAATGATCACACGACAAATTCATCACATAAACTACTGAAATATTTTTCGTACATTGATTATATATTTCAGAGCCAATATCATACATCATGATGGATCCATCTTTTACATGTCGTGCATCTATATCCCCATTCCTAGTTTTAAAGGCCGCGTACTTGTGGTGTCTTCTGAGAGATTTTGAGGACACCACGCCATTTCGTTGATGGCATACACGTAGCAGACCGCTTACGTTCACATTTAAATTTTTGGATCCCTTAATTTTTTTATTTGCTTTATTTTCGGATTGTGTAATTTTTTTATTATTTTCTGTTGTATGTTTACTTGATTTTTTATTAAAAAACATTATTGGAAGTTTTAATGGCAATAGTATTTTATCGATTTCTTAACATTTTTCAGATCTGCCGTTTCAGTGCGAGAAATGACCGTTGTGTGAATTTTCCATTTATTAAAATTTCAACTAGTCAGCCATTTATGTACCGTTTTCATACAATTCCATTACCCGCTTTTTCCCCCATTCTCGCACATTTCCATCAACCAGTCACAAGTATAAGCGATCAACCTGCAACTATGATCCCAACACGATGACGGTTCACTCATACTGATCATTCAACAGCGACTCATACTTGTCAGTTCCTATCGCGATGAACTTATTGCATGCCTCAACTTCTCAGCACAGGTAAGTATTCATTGACTATTAATTCATTCAAACTGTTTTGTACAACTCCATTCATATTTGTTATCCTTCCTTTACCTTCACTTCCTCTTCTGATTTCCGTCTACAGATGTCTTCTCATCTTAAACTACCCTGGTTCAAGTAAATAGGTATGTTTTCATTCCCCTTCCGTTTATGGTTTCTTACTCTAATTATCATGTCATGATCTTTCCATATTCAATTTACTAACTTCTGTTCTAATATTTATGTTTATTAATGTTATTTTCATTGGTATGCAGATCAATATGGTGTATCTGTTCTCAGTGAAAAATTTAGATGTATATATGTATATATATATCGTATAACATGATATATTAATATATACCTCAAAAAGTTTCTGGGTGCGTTTCTTGGTCGTTGCTTATGGTGGTTCTCATTCTTCTTCTACTACATAGTTTCTACTTCCTTTCGCTTTTCCCTGTTCCATACAATGTGTCATAGCTCCATCTCTATCACGTTTATTATTGTTATTATTATTTTTTTATTGCACTTTTCTCTTATTTTTATCAAATTGTTCGATTTGTTATCACATGATATCGCAAATAATAAAAATATTAATATCGTGTATACCGTAATTGGTATACATGCATTGCAATGTATATTACTATTATTCTATATATCATTCCCATATGCCATCATATCATTTCTACATACAACAGATATATACATCAGAAAACGCAATAACCATCCACTTTCACACTCGTGAAATGAATGTAAAATGGATGAGCTTTTGTCGATTGCATGCGATATATGATTGAAGTAATGTAGTTTACATACACTCAAACATTCAGCACATGAATGTAAAATTCAATGTGACTTACATTACAAACTACATTTTTCGCAGTATTGTATGAATTATTCATTCAACGTCTCATACGCAATGTGTATTTACGAGACTAGATTACATACACAAAAATCTCCCGTGTATGAAAGAAAATTTCAATGATACATTGGTGTAATTTTTCAAACAATGTATGTTGGCCTGGACTATTTATTCCATTTATTCTCCGCCGTCCGTAAGTAAATTTCTATGCCTCATACATTAAAACTACAGTATCTGTATGCCACAGTTAATTCCCCATATGTACTATGTTCACATTGTGTAGATTTTTCCTTTAGTTACCATTCGTAACCATGAAAACACTGTAATTTCCAGTATGTAACCTACACGGACCCCAAAAATTCGCATGGCTTAGTAGATGTCACATCCACCCAAAAACTACGCCTCTTGAATGTAGGCATCCAGTTCCGGAAACGCAGACACTCGGTAAGCTTTGTAAGTTCACTATATTCAGTATTTCACCATGTAAGCTATCAGTAGCGAAAGTAGCACACATACCAATCAGTCGGTTAGCAATATGTTTGAATAATAAGGCAGCATTTGATATACATGTTTCCAAACCTAAGTCATTTTCTAGATGGTTTCTAAAAGCTTTACCCCAATAATCACCAATATTTGTTAGACCATATATTGGTTTTAATATTTTTATTAGTTTATCTGTTTTAAGATTAAATTCTTTGGGTCGTTCAATGAAAACATCTCTAGTAAACTTTTCGGGACTTTGTATATATGCTTGCGCAACATCAGTAGAGAACAATTGGAAACGAAAGATTGCTGCCATGCCTACTATTATCTTGATTGAATATTGCCTAGAAACGAAGTTTTCATGTACTAGTGCATTTTTCATATTATCTCTATGTCCTTGAACAAGAAAACGAGCTTTCCATATTTTTTTACTTGTCGCATATTCTTTAATAGCTAAAACAAATCTACCTCTTAGTATATTTGCATCTTTAGGAACATCTTCTCTACTAACTATCTTCCATGTTTTATGTCGTATTAATCCTTCTATCTCCTTCTTTTCTGCTTCGTCGAATTGCCAAGCTCTAGTGTCGGATTATTTAATAATTTCAGTGATAAACACCGTATTGGAAGATTTTTCAGCTCCACTATTACATTTAATTGAGATTAAATTTGATTGTAGTGCCTTAGAAATGGTTTTATGTGGAAGGAATTAAATGTTTGTCGTCTAGTTCTATCTAGAGTTTTAACTGTGATATTTCTACCGTGCAAATGACATACAATTAGAGATTCTACCCATTCTTTGAGTTTTTCTGAAAATATTAAAACGTCTTCTCCAAAATTGTAGGTTCTATCTGCAGCGGGAGGTATATGCTTGCTTGGAGCTGTAAGAAATGTTCTTCCTACTATGATAGAATTCATTTCCATATATGCTAGAGGTAATGCTTTCATTCGTTCCTTCTGTTGAGCAAGTCTGTGCAAATGATTGGAAATCGGAGTCTGATTCCAAAAACTGATTTAGAAGGTACTAGGCCTCTTTCATTTATTGTATCGTTTATAGCTTTAACGACAATTTTAGGATGAGGACTCCTGTAATGGTCTCGTGTTGGAGTTCAACTTTCTTGAAAATACGTCAAAGTGGGTCGTGTAATTTCTCGTTTATACCCAGATAACTATTTTCTTTGACTCCTGACAATCAAATTTCAATCCCCAACATATCTGTTATAATTTTCCACCTTTTCTGACGTAAAACGGAACCTTGGCCTGCCCTGAGCATATTTGGATATCCTGTGTACATGACGCACCATGTTTCCATAAAGGCTATCCAAATACCTTGAGCTGATTGTCCGTAATTTACTCCGTTCGAGTCCAGAAACATGGCTGATGATAATCAAGTAGCCGTTTCTACAATGTACAATCCAGCTTTACTATCTAACCACATTAAATCCATCGAAACGTTTTGTCCGAAAACTAAATTTTCTTCTGACGGTAAGGAGCCTCTGAATCTTACTGTTGGTGGGAAGATTTTCTGGCATATTGTACAATATATTTGTATTTTTTCGAGAGTGCGGCGTGTTTCGGAATTATTTTCCCAAGTCCTTGCTGTCTTCAGTAAATTGTTCAATTCGTCAGATGTTAGATGTGAAAATCCGCCGTGTATTTTTAATAATTCTTGTGAAGTAAATAAAACTGCCTTGTCTACATTACATTCTAGATAAATATGTCCGTTGTTTCGTGTTAATTGGACTTTAAAGTTTAATTCACCCATGTTTACAACATAATTTATTTTGCACCGTATTAACAAAAAAACTGGTATTTATCCAAAACATCTAATCCAATAATAAATGAAATATCTGTTCAGACCACATCTACTTTGAATATAATTAGACGGCTTTGCAATATCGGAATTTTGATCATAATTGCACCTAATGAAGGTTTTTGGTCAGATCCAAACTTGTATCTGCTATTTGATGATATCATTTTGAATTTAATTTTAGTAAATTTTCAATAAGTTATTGCTTTATTAAACCCAATTACTGTGGTTTGTGCACCGATGTCTAAACATGCTCCATTCTAATTTGTATAATTTGCATGTAATTTATATTTAATTGGAATAACATAGAATGTTAAATGTCCATCTGTGCCTTGTTCGTCTTCTGATTTAGTGTAGTGTATTAAATCAAGTATATTCTGCTCCTTGACACCGTCAATTACATATTCTTATATTTCTTGGGTTGAACTGTCATCAATCGTATATTCAAGTTCTTCTGAGCCAAAAATAAAGCTTCTGTTTGGTGGCATAATTCGAATATAATAATTCTTTCCTTTCCTGGATTCCGTTTAACTAAATTTTGAACATAATTTAGTCGCTTAGTTTTATTAGGGCAATTCTTAATAAGATGATCCGGACTATCGCAATCAAAGGAACGTCCTTATACTGTAATTGCTATTTTTAATATTAGTGTTGTTAAACGTGAAGTTAGAATTATTTTTAAATCAACTAGTAGGTATGTTGATAATTCCGTTGTTTGGCCTGTTTTGTGAAAAGCTGTAAGTTCTTGAAGAGCATCCATTACGACGTGGTACTCCATATCTTCCTTGGCCGTGATAATGTCTACCGGGGATCGCGGTTGTCTCCTCCACTTGTATTTCATCCCTATTCTTTTCTTCCACTTGCTTCTGTTCTTGTAACCATGCAGCATCCAAAGCGGAGTAAATTTGTTGGAAGTTCCATGGAGGAGTGGCGGTAGTGCTTTGCTTTAATGCGATACGTGTCCAATCCATACCTGCGACTGCCTCGATTAGGTATTCTACTTTGGCTTCCTCTGGGCGATGTGATCTTGGTCCTTATGGTTCGAAGCGTATTATTTTATCACGGAGGTCTTCTAATTCATCACTGACAGATCCGTCATACCTTTCCATGATCTTTGAAAGTCCTGAAACTTGTAAGTACTTTCGTACACGATTATTTCTGGTATCAATATTAAATTCTTGTTGCTTTAAGGCACATTCATCTTGAAATGAGGAGTTGTTGGATACCTTGAGTTTATAGAATCTTCTAGCGTCACATCGTTCCCTCTTTCATCCTCCTTTGCGCGAAGATCCAGCGTGTATCGATGAGTTTTCTATTTAGTGGGGTGTCTACAAGTTTGTATACTTGTGTAATCTTCATCGATTCCATTCCGCTGACACATGCGCGTTTCCAATCACTAGATTCATCTGATGCCATGGCCATTTTATAAGATTCAGGGACTGGATTTCTTTGTTCCAACGATTCTGCGCTTGTAGCGGCTTCTTTCAGTGTGACTTGGTTACTGTCTATATGTGCAACCTCCTGCTGAATTGATTTGTCAATTTTGACTTTATTCTTAGACCCGGGTGGACTTTCTCGCCTTTTTTAACATTAGGATTCATTTCTGCATCTTTATTTTCTTTATTGGCACTATCATTGTCTGCCTTTGCACCGCTGCTCCTGTCAATGATATTGGGAACATTCATTTTGTTGATTATAGGCTTTTCCATTTCATTGCCGACTTTCTTGTTTGCTTTTATCACAGTTTTAGTGTGAGCAAGTTTCTTTTCATGCCTCGTTTTGGTGTATTTGATAGATGATGGCAGTGACTGCGATTAAATATGCATGTTCTAATGTGGGTCATCATTCACAAAAAGTCTTTCATCAGGTTCTTCAATAAACGTTGCGTCACGAGCATTAATTATGCTTTTAGTTTCATCACAAAGTATTTTAGAACATAATAGACCTTCTGCTAGTTCCACCAGAATCCCCTTTTCTGCCGTAACATCGAGCTTGGTTCTTTTTTCCAAAGGAATGTATACATAGGCTCTGCACCCAAACGGTTTGAAGATCTTTAGGTCAGGTTCTTTGTTGAAGATTCTACCATATGGAGTCTCTTCGTTACGAAAGATGCTTGTAGTGCTGCGGTTACGAATTATAGTCGCGTACAAAACTGCATGTCCCCACCAAATCTTCGGCAACCCACTGTCGACCGGCACAGATTGCGCCATGTCTACCAAAGTTCGATTCATCCTTTCAGCAACATGCATTTGAGAATGTTCTGCACGACCTGTCGGTTAATGAACGATGCCGCTGGCCTTTAAGAAGTCTTTAATTTCTCTAGATGCATACTCCGTTCCCTGATCTGTTCGGAGAGTAACCATGCTGTATCCACGGTTGTCCATGAAAGACTTGTATTTCTCAATGTTCCGCATTTTTTGTGACTTTGACTTCATAAGGAAGGTTGCAGTGAGTCTAGAGTAGTCATCGATGTACGTTTGAAAATACAGCTCATCATTCACATCAGGAATGGAGAAAGGTCCACACGTATCGGAGTAGATGAGTTCACCAGGTGCATTAGATCTGATATTTGTGGCCTTTGGTCTTTTTCGGTAGTTTGCGGCATGTGTTTTCCCTTATGCATGTGGAGCAATTTAAACTTCGCTTTAAATCCTTTTTCATGATGGAAATCATGCCTATTCGTGCCAAGTGCTTTATTCCATTCTTGGAAAAATGTCCTAAACGACGATACGAGTCCCGTAATGGATTATGTTGTTCATAATTGGTGAATTCATTGATGTTTGACCCAGAGGAAGAAGAGATTGATGAACCATCACCATCATCATTATTACCATCATCATCATCATCATCATCATCATCATCATCATCATCATCATCATCATCATCATCATCATCATCATCATCA
>JAULBU010060959.1:0-11564 GCA_032358235.1 Odonthalia washingtoniensis | reverse complement strand
GGCATCTCAGAGAAGCCTGGAAGAACCAGTACCGTCAGAAAGAAATAACTTTGCCTTCCAGATCAGCAGTGGATGATGTGCTGACTTAGGCCACTCGAACAGTTTCTAGAGGAGAAAATCTGCACATTCCGACAGCAATTGAACCACCGAGGGGTCGAACAGTCAAAGGTACTGGCCGATGTAGAAATTCATGGTATGAAAGAGGCCCGAATCAGAAACGACTTCGTACATATGCCTGCTCTCTATGCAATGTGGAAGGATATACCACCAAAACCTGTCCTGTCCGTCAAGGAGATGATAATTAGGGAATTCATTGTTTAACCGCACTGAATTGCCACTTTTTTCATTTACTAAATATCCAGCCCATTTTTCGGTCATCACTTCATTTTCACCCTCCCATATAGGTCAAAAATCATTCTTCCACACTGATGTTTTGCTTTCCTCACATTCACCATTCCAATATTCTACGATGTACACTTTCACCGTACTGAGGTCTCATAATAAAAATCTTTCACCGTACTATGTAAGAAATCTCCCTAATTCCTTTCTCATCGCTGTTCATAACGTAACGTACACTTATCTCCTGTTTCAATGAGATTTCTCTTACCCAATACATGTTCTAATGCAATGCCATGTTTATTTGGACAACTGAATACTGTACACTACTTTCAAGAATAGAACATTACACAAAACTTTACAATTATCTTTTATCCTCACAAATGCTATTTTCATATTGTGCCTTTCTATGAAAATCTATGAGCTACAAATCTATACATTCACTTTGACCTCTAACTCTGTCGGTATGTTGAGTAATTGTAAAATATCAGTATGTTCGCGTATTCGTATTTTTGAAGATTATACTTTCAAAGTCGCAAAATATGTACTACTAAAAATGTTTGATTCAGATAAAAATGTACTTGGGAGAAGAAAAGATAATTTGTCTTCTCCAGTTGACGAACAAGTCAAGTCAAATATCAGGTATCTTTATTGTAAAAAGTAGCGGCTTCTTTTTTCTTGTTTTTTGATGACTTCTTCTTGGTAGTAAGTAAGTTTAGTTCTCTTTCTTTGACTCACTCAACGGATAAAGGAACGAGTGAACTAAAGCTTAAATGATACATCTATGTCCATAAGCGGACGGCGGTCGTGTGCGAGTGTAGGAATTCACTAACGTGTAACAATAATCATTTCCGTACATCACTGTAAATTACTTGAACCATTCTGCTGTGAATGAAAATAACCTCTTGTTATTTCCAAATTCTCCACTTTTCATTCACTTATAGAAAATTTCTGTAGTTACAATAAAATACAACTATTTTATGTAAGAAATGGTTCATAAGATTACAGCAAGTAGAAAGTTACACTTTTCTATTAGTGGAACCTTCTATATGTGTAACTTTAAATCAATGTAACTACACATATTATCAGCGTAACTGCATAAATAAAATCGACGTGAATTTTCAATTCAGGAGAATTTATTAGATAACCTGGGCGAAGTCTTTTCTATGCAGATAATTTCCTATCGGACATTATCTGTCCTGTAGGAAATTTTCTCCAACATTTCCACTTCCTTTTCGTCCAAATTCGTAGCTTTTGTTCTTTTGATCCATTGGTCAACAGGATGATTGAGACTAGATGTATTGAGAACATTACGGAGATTCGATTTGGGTCGAACTGTTTTTAATGTGTCGGCAGGATTATAATCCATTCTAATAAATGAAACCTAATGGATTTAATATGGATCGTAAGAGTCTTCAACAGTTTTGAGATCGGTCATGAGTATTCTCTCAATGATTTGAGTTGCTTTGGTAATTATATCAAATAGAGATAGACTATCTGTATAGATAGCAATTGGAATTTTTGTTTGCGTCATCCATTTTAGAGCATATTGTATAGAATATGCTACCTCAAATACATATGCAAAAGTCATTAGCTCTCTTCCAAGTACGGATAGAGTAACTCTTTTGGCTTTATGTGAAGACCATAAAATTAGTTGGCCTAAAATTGTATTATCAGCCAGGAATATTATGAAAACAAGTTGAGATGTTTTATCATTATTAATAGAATATGAAAAATCACTGTATGTACATAGATGCAAACTTTGAGTAGATATCTTTGGATATTCTAATTCGAAGACTTTTGTGCCATGTAGATTATTAACTAATTTGTTGGATTTTCTAATCAATTTTGAAGTATTTTCCATGAATTGGGTTTCGGTAATTTGTCTAAACAATGCAACTTCACCTGAAATATAGGGTCTGGTTTTAGTAGTCCAAACAAGTTTGGCTATCACCGATCTCAATGCAGTATAATTGACAGTTCTTGGGATTAGGCTTGTGTAGCCTTTTTGGTGAATAGTGAGGTTTTCTTTTGATTTAATTTGTACTCCAGAAAATTTCATATTGTCCCATTCTCTTGGTTTACGTTGGAACTTGTTTTCTGGTCTCGCTGTAATCTTGCAGTTTCTTTATCATCAGCATGCAGGGTATCATCTACATATGTGGAACACAGGACTTTTAATCTATAGCCTATCGTTTTAAAGAATGGGGCAGTATCAGAAATAGTTTAATTCATGCGTAATGAATTGATAAGATGATATCGTAATGTTCTTCCTCAATAATCACCACTGTCCGCTAATCCATATAATAGTTTTAATAATTTCATTAAAATGTATGGACTTAGTGATAATGCCTTCGGGGTTTTTACGCATATATATCTCATAAGCTTCTCAGTACTTTGAAGATATGATTGAGTAACATCAGATGAAAACAATCTAAGTCCTAGTATGGTTGAGGGACCAAGTAGTAACTTGGTAGATTGTTGCTTTGATGTAGCTGTGTCATGTCCTAGAGAGGTTTTAATTTTATCGCAGTAACCTTGTACAAAGAATCTACGTTTCCAAACCTCTTGTTTAGCACCTTTACTTTTAATATCAAGTAAGATTCGTCCACCGAAAGTATTGGAGTCATCAGGAATATCTTCTTTACAAACTAGTTTACATTTTCCTCTTTCTATGAGACCATTAAGTTCCTTTTTCTTTGCTTCATCAAATTGTTTTCTTCTCGGATCACTAGGATTAATTATTTTCGTTATTTGAACATTATATAACGGATTATTCAAATTAGTCCTAGATTTAAAACGTAGAATATTATTGACATTTTCGAAAGGTTGATTGTATTGGATTTGTTTATAGTATGGCTCAATTTGAAATGCATTAAAAGATTGTCTATTTTTCCATCTTATGTAATGACTGTAACAATTATACCTGTACTATCGATTACTGTAAATGGTCCAATCCATTCTTTCTTCCTTTCAGAGAAAATAAAAATCATTTCTTCTTCTTGATACGTTCTATGAGCGGCAGGAGGTATCTTTCCAGTCAATGCTGGGAGAAGTCTCCTTTCAGCTACAATGGAATTAATTTCCATTTGATCTTTTGCCATAATCTCCATCCTTTCTTTTTGAATTGGTAGATCACTACTATTAATAATAAATCGAGGCACTCCAAACGTAAGCAATGGTGGAACTCTTCCATTTTCTCATATAGTATCATTCATTCCTTTCAGTGAATGTTTCAATAGTATTTTTCTGTTAACAGTAGGAAAAACAATTTTTACTTGATTAAAAATTCTTCTCAATGGTGTATGAAGATGTTCTCCTATTCCTAGAGAACTACGTGCTTCAACACCAGATAATCTTTGGTCAATACCAGCATTGTCCGTTATCTGTTTTCATCGTTGAGATATAAATATGGAGCTTTGATCTGTACCCATCCTATTGGGATATCCAGTGTATAGAAGACACCAACAGGTTAGTAAAGATAGCCATACGATTTCAACGGATTGTCCATAAGATTCTCCATGGGTATCAAGGAATAAGCAGATGAGAATCTTGTTGCGGTACCATCCACATGTAGTATTGCATCTGCATCTAATAACATTAGATCTGTCGAGATCTCATCACCAAATAAAAGTTGACCTTCTGAAGGAATTGAGGCACGAAATCTTACTGGATCAGGGCCATATTGTTGCCATTTATGACAATGTCTTTATAAATCCTTTTTTATCTTCATTGTTTCATAATTAGTTTCATTGGGGCGAGCTAATTTAAACAGGGTAAAACACTTCTCTGTAGCAGGATGTGATAATCCTCTATGTAGTCGCATAAGTTCGGATCTTGTGAATAGAATTTTGTTTTCTTTTCCCCATTCAAGATATATATGTCCAAATTTTCTTATAAGTGGGATATTAATGTCAAGATCCGGCTGACAAAAGTTATTCCGTACAGTATCCACGTACATTAGGTATATAGTATTCACGTCTAGTCAGATAAGAAAAGTTATATCGGCTTTTACAATGTCAACTCGTTGTATGATAATATCATTATTATCAACTAGGTTACGAATTTATACGAAACCAATTGACTTCTGCTTATCAGGTCGAAACTTGTACTTATTTTTAATTTTATGAGACCGAAGGGTCGTACCTGTGAACTTACAATAAGCTCTGGGTTGTCCCTATCCAATTACGGCGGATTGTACCCCAGTGCCTAACAAGCTCCATACCATATATCATCCTTCGATAAGGAATTGATAAATATGCATTAGGGAGGTGTGAAGGCACTAAAATAATCTGCAGATAGAGCCAAATTTAACACTTTTGGAGTGCGGTCTATCTCCGACTAAAAATCCATCGGATCTATTTTTCGTTTTCCAAAGCACAATTGTCTATTTAATCTTGGATTTTTTTAATATATTCATCATCTGAAGGATTTGATTGACTTTCTCCTATCTCTTCTTCTTGTATTCCCTCAATCGTTTCTTTTGTCTGTTGGCATAGTTAAAATGGAATTTTAGAAGTATTGCCGCTATCCTTTTGCAAAATATGATCAATATTTTGTTTCAAACGAATTGGACTTGTATATTGTCTAAGTAAATGATCTGCTGATCCGCAATTGAAACAAAATCTTTTCTTATAATATTTTGAATTTTTATTCCCACCGTCAAACAGCCTACTAAAAGGGGCTGAGGATGATTACCCGTGGTTACTTGGTTGCATATATGTATTCTGTCCTTGCCAAAAAATTCCAGGCGTGGTGGAATTTGGAATTATCTTCTTAAATTCACTGTCTCGCTCTTTTCCTGATACAATCTTTTGATGGTGGGGCCAAGCTGTATCTAAAGCAGTATAAAGTTGATAAAATTCCACGGAGGTACAGCAGCTGCAGTTTGTGTGATTGCACTCTCAGTCCAGTTAATTCCAATAACTGCGTCATGAAGATACTTTACTAAATCTTCTTTACCTAGGTGATTAATTGGTCCTTGGAGACCAAACTTAAGGATTTTTTCACGTAAATGCTCATGTGATTCACTTACGGAACACTTTTTCTCCTTGATAATCTATGGAAGTCGTAGATTATACAGGTATTTTAATATTCTATTATGACGAGTGATTGTATTGTACTAATTTCTTATAATAGTGCAAGCTTTAGCAAACGAAGGGATATTGATAGATACAATCTCGTATCTAAATATACTTTTTGCTTCTTCATCAAATATTTTCTGAAAATATTTCATGTTCTGTGAAGAACTCAAGTTAACCTTGACAAGCATCTACATAGTTTGATATTAGTTCATTGATATTATCCTCTCCTAGTTTCCCAGTGAATATGTTTTCCTTCTTGAAACGAATAGCAATTTGGTTTGCTACACTTCTCTCTTTAAACTCAGTACCTTGTTGGTAGTGTGGTGATGATTGGGGAGGTGATTTAATATCATTGTTATCGTTGTCTTTCGAACTACGTCTGTGTTTCCGGAACTGAATGCCTACATTCAAGAGTCGTAGTTTTGGGATGGAAGTGACATCTACTACACCATGCGAATTTTGGGGGTCCGTGAAGATTACATACAGAAAGCTACAGTGTTTGCATGGTTACGGATGGTAACTGAAGTAAACATCTACACAATTTGAAGATAAAATGTATGGGGCATTAACTGTGGCATATAGATACTGTATGTTTTAATGTATGAGGCATAGAAATTTACTTACGGAGGCGGAGAATAAATGGAAGAAATAGTCCGGGCCACCATTCATTATTTAAAAAATTACCCCTCTGTATCATTGAAATTTTCTTTCATACACAGGAGATTTTTGTCTATGTAATATAGGCTAGTAACTACACATTTTGTATGAGACGTTGAATGAATACTTCATATATTACTGCGAAGAATGTGGTTTGTAATGTAAGTCACATTGACTTTTACATTCATGTATTGAATTTTTGAGTGTATGTACACTACATTAATGCATTCATGTACCGTATGCAATCTTCAATGGTTCCTCCATTTGTCATTCATTTCATGAATGTGAAAGTGGATGGTTATTGCGTTTTCTGAAGTACATATCTGTTATATGTAGGAATGATATGATATATGGGAATGATATATATAATAATAGCAATGTAAATTTCAATACATGTATACTAATTATGGCATACACGATATTAATATTTTTATTATTTGTGATATCATGCGATATTATATCGAACAATTTGATAAAAATATGAGAATAGCAACATAACAGAGAAATGTAATATTAAAACGTGATAGAGATGGAACTATGACAAATTGTATGAAACAGGAAAAATTGAAAGAGGTAGCAACTATGAAGTAAAAGAAGAATGAGAACCACCAAAAGCAACGACCAAGAAACGCATCCAATAAGTATAAATTATATTATCATATTATATGATATATATACATCGAAATTTTTCGGTTTCAGATCCATTCATTTATCATGAACAGATACACCATATGTATCTGCAGACATATAAAAATGTCATTAATAAATATAAGGAATATAACAAAAGTTGGAAAATTGAATATGAAAAGATCGTGAAATGGGAATTAGAGTATGAAACCATAAACAGAAGAAGAATGAAAACATACCTATTTCCTGAACCAGCGTAGTTGAAGATGAGAAGTAACCTGTAAAAGAAAATCAGAAGAAGAAGTGAAGGTAAATGAAGGTTAACAATTATTAATGGAGTTATACAAAAATGTTTGAATGAATTAGTACTTAATGAATACTTACCAGTACTAAAATGTTGACGTATGCAATAAGTTCATCATGATGGGAAATGACGTGTACTAGTCGCTGTTGCATGTCCACAATGATTGAACTGTCATCGTGTTGGGATCATCGTTGCAAGTTGGTCGCTTATACTTGTGACTTATTGATGGAAATGAGCGCGGATGGGGGAAAAGAAGGTAATGGAATTGTATACAAATGGCACATAAATGGCTGGTTAGTTGAAATTTTAATAACTGAAAAAGGCACACAACGGTCATTTCTCGCTCTGAATTATGGCAACGGCAGATCTGGAAAATGTTAAGAAATTGAAAAAATACTATTGCCATTGAAACTTCCACTATTATTTTTAAATATAAAATCAAGTAAACATACGACAGAAAATAATAAAAAAATTACACCATCCGAGAATAGAGCAATTAAAAAAATTAAGGGATCCAAAAAATTAAATATAAACGTAAGCGTTCTGTCACGTGTATGCTATCAACGAAATGGTGTGGTGTCCTCAAAATCTTTCAGAAGCCACCAAAAGTCTGTGGCGTTAAAAACTAGGCATGGGGATACAGATGCATGACATGCAAAAGATGAATACATCATGATATACGGTACTGGCTCTGAAATATATAAAAAATGTACAAAATATATTTCAGTAGTTTATGTAATTAATGTGTCGTTTGATAATTTTTAATAGAGCAAAAATATGCATCTATGTACCCAATTATTGCCGTCACAGAAAACAGCTGTAGCTTTAAACCCGATAATTCATCAGGAAATTCAACAGAAAGATCTCCTATTATCATTAACGGTTCCAATGGACAACAGTATGCATGCCGAAAGCCTGCTGGTAGTAGTGGAACTATAGCCAAATGCGTATCGTCATTAACGGAAATGGGACATGAAATGAACAAGAGCAAAGCTGGTGTGCTAAACAGGTTGTTGGTTATATCTTTAATTATCATAGAATCTTGTGTTGGAAGGAAGGAGTTGGAAGAAGTTATTAACATCATCTGAGACGCTGACTTTGATGCGAGATGATTCTCAAAGGAAGTAACGTAAGTTGAATACTGTAAAGAGATTACGGCTGAAATTGTGAGGAATTGTCGGGAAAAGAAGTGAATGGTTAAATAAAATGTATGAAAGTGGTGGAGTTGAAGTTGAACAAATATTCAACTCATTTTTATCTTCTCCCTGTCTCGTTTTTATTTGTTAGTGTATCCTGATATTCAATAAGTAACAAGTGTTATAAAGTCAATACCGTTCAAGTACTTTGTTTAATTATCACTAGTACTGTCAATTTGTTAGTTGTTGTTTCCGATATTACAATTTGTACTGCATTCTTTGTTTAGAGCGCTCAGGTTCGAAAATAGTAGCCTATCTGCAAAATATTATACTTTGATTTGAAATGAAGAAGGGACTGATTTCGAACTGGACTCCTTGTGGCTCACATTATTACCATGATGTTATAGATGATGCAAATACATGGGTTTAAAGTCGTTTAAACCATGCTAGTAACCACATGCTGATTATGTAAATGATCAAAGACTATTTACATAAACACGGTACGGTAAGATAAGTGGGTCGTAACATGGGTAGTAGTTGACTTTATTAGAGGCAGCTATTTATAAAGTCTTATTTTAGGAAAAGTTTACGTCCTGTCTGTATCATATACAGCCTGTGTTTGACAGGTTGCATCTGGAATGAGAGGAATTAAGGTACAGAAATCATGAAATTTCCACTCCATATGGAAGTCGATATTTTGCGGAAAATCAATTAATTGATTTTCCGCAAAAAAATCGAACTCCACATGGTGTGGAAATTGCATTCAGTGTCTACCAGAGTTATCGTGTAGTGATTTTTTGACTGCAAGGTGTACACATCTACTATCATAGCAGTTACATGTAGTTTCAACCTATGTAGGAACTTGATCCATTATCGAAAGTTGAAGATAATATTGTACCAGGAACAAAAGTTAATCTTCAAGTTATTGTGATTCATTTTGTGTTCTCAAATCAGTTATGGCGAATCAAAGTTGGGCCATAAAACTCTTGGAAAGATTGTCGGGGTGAACAGTGGGAAATTCGGAACGGCCCATCGACAGTGGCGAGAGCGGGTAGTTGCGGAAGTGACGATGTGGTAGATGAAATCTGTGAGCCTAATTCTAACATGATTGTGGAAAGGCGCGGTATTGGTCGAGGTCTACGTAGAGGAAGGATTAGTGGAGTTCGTGGAAACATAATATGGTGTAATGATAGAATGAGAGGAACAGGTACAAACGAATCTTCACCTATGAGTGGTATTGATGAAGTTAACAATCGCAACATGGATGATATGGATACAGAACGGATAGTAATGTGATTGTAAATACTGGAGAAAATCGTAGAAACGCTACCAGTGTGGGTGCTGCATCGGTCGAATTTTCGTCAGTACAAGAAGAAGTAAATTTGCAAGATTTTCGTTGGCTGGAAGAAGATTTTCGAAAACTAACTGCGAAGAACACAAGACTTTCTGTGTTGATGAATGATTACAAGGTTTCGGGCAATGAGAAAACACGGGAGGTGATGACTAAAGAGGTTTCAATCAAGGATCCGAAATCAGAATTTATAAAACTTGATTGTAAGAATGTTGAAGTAAACGGAATGGTGAAGAGTTTAGATGTTCTGAATCAAGAACTCCATAACAAGATAGGAGATAACAACAAGAGTTGTGGAGAGTATGTGGAGAGGATGATAAGGCAACTTGCAACGAAATATTTGGGGATTGGACTGGCAGTAGACCTAAGAATACAAAAGTGGGGAATCAAGAAAACGTGTGAATTGGACCCATATAATGAGCGAAATGCAACAAACTGCACTAACAGAGCAGATATTGTAATGGAGAATGGCATAAATCGTTCGGACTGTTCAATGATTGTACCAATAGAAATGACTTTTTTCTGCAGTGGAAACAACATATATGTCCCCTCCATCAACAGCGGGAAAGATTTTATATGTTCATTACTTAGAGCTGAACTTTCATTCGGTGAAAGTCGAAACATATATCGGACAGAAGAAATGAGGGATGAAGTTGTTGAAGAGCTATCAAAAGTTGGTACTTTAGAAAGGCGTTTGACACAGTTGTTATATGATTTTTGTAGTGGAAGGAAAGAGCTGCAAAAGACAGACTTTTTTGAAGCACTTGACTATGGTGCTACACTATCCCGATTAAATTTGAAATAATCCAGTGCAACGGAACGAAGGGAGGCGGAAATTGCTGTCGCGAAGAGAAAAATAATGAAATCCAATAAAAACGATGTTTTAGACATGTAATGGTGGTATACTGCGGACCTTTCATATATTCAATTACGGGAATGCGGCAGTTCTGTTGAACGTTACGTTGAATGACATGACGACGAAGAAGAAATGTTGAATCTGTTTAGAAATAAGAATGTTCCTGCGGTATTGCATGATTTCATTGGATATGTCCCGGATGAAGAAGGAGGGGACATTGTGGAAGAAACTGTAATGAGTATTCCTCGTGTAGATGTGTGCATTTGTAGCTGTATCAAACTGCTTATTGTACAGGAATTTTTTGGGGCAGGTCGTCAGAATGAATTCAACCAAATGTTTTCGAAGTATGTGAAACTAGCGACAGAACAGTTAATTGGGAAAATAAGAAGGTATGTAGAAGAATAGGTCCCTGAAGAGTTGGAAGTACCGGAATGTGTAGAGAGAGGAAGAACTTTTGTTCAAATAAATGGAATGTGACGCTACAATAATTGTTACCACGAAAAGCCCTAAGAAACATTTTTATATATACAATCAACCTGGTTTCGACAGTACATCGGAACGCGCTGTGTGGAATTATTCATGAATGATATAGCGCAGAAATATCGTCTGGACTGTAAAAATAGTGATAAACTTGGAAAGCCGTACAACGAAGTACCAGAACGAAGTACTTTATTTGGAGATGAAGGAGGTAATGAAGTGAATGGAAATAGGAAAGAAGATTTTGAATGACAAAACATGTAATGTGAAATAAAATAATGTATACGACCATTATACGTGGGGTAATTTTCTTCGCCGTCCTAGTCAGTATCAGTAGGTAGAGATCTGAACGAATCCCTTTACCTGTAAAAAGGATTAATGTAGAACCGTTTCTTCAGCCATGGAAACTGTTCAGTGAATAAATCAATTCCGAAATTTGACCGTAATACACGTACAGATGAACATAAGGTATCTAAATTGAAAAATGGCAAAGACATTTTGACACAACAATTCATGCAACATACCGATGGGAGAGGGGCGACCGATAATAATTAGATGATTAGATGATAATAATAATAATGAAGACGATGATTAGATGATAAAGATAATAATGATGATGATGATTAGATGACAATAATAATAATTGATGATGATGATTAGATGATAACAATAATAATAATAATAATAATAATAATAATAATAATAATAATAATAATAATAATAATAATAATAATAA
>JAULBU010060948.1:0-11566 GCA_032358235.1 Odonthalia washingtoniensis | reverse complement strand
AACTTTCAGCCGAGATCAATAATTAATTATCGCTGGAATGTCTCTTGATCGTACTGACAGTGGTCATTTAAATTTGCGTCAATTCGGGATTAATGGGCCCATTTCTGATTTAAGGCATTAATTCCATTTATGGTGTAATGTGTTATTTCTCCCCCTATTTCTTCCCCCTAAACCCCCTAATTATGACCAATTCCCGATCAGATCATGAGCAATTGCCCAAATCGACAAATTCGACCATTCCAATTTAATAAAGCAAATTAAATCTGTGCTGGAAAAAGGAAGAAAATATATTATGCGAATTTGAGTTGTAAGTTGGGCATACTTTTCAGTGTTCAATCGATGTACTAGAGAGCATATTTTAATATAATACATTTATTTTGTCTCTCTTTTTAAAGATGGAATTATTTTCTGTTCTTGCATGTGTGGTCACTGTATGTACAGTGTGACACTCAGGTTACGTGTATGTGTTATCACCAGCAGAGTTAGTGAACATACAATTGTTTTCTCAACAATATATGATTAGGTACACTGTAGAGGTTTTAGGCAAGGGGAAATGTGGTCAAGTTTTGCTTATTTTCGGAACCGGTGCACGCAACGTAGCGAGAATTATGGAATTTTCCAATGGAAAATTTGATGAAGAAAATAATAACGAAAAACTATTTGCATATTTTTCAAAAGAGAGACTATGTATTGTATCCGGCAAGTTTGGGCCCTTGTTTCGACATTTTAAAACGCACCTTCTCCATCATTCTTCCGAAGATTTCGATCCGTTTCCCTCAAATTTGACACAACAAGTTTCGGCAGGACATCCTCTTTCTATAGAAATAGTTTTCGTAAAATTTGGTTACAGTCACCAAGCCCTGCTTCCAAAAGGGAGTGTGCTATATACTTGCCGGTTACAATATTGGTTCTTCCAGCATGTCCCTCATAACTAATAGGCCTTTCTCTCAGTTGTGAGAGACATGCTGAAAGAACCAATCAAATCTTAAATAAATGAAATGCGAACTTGAAAATCGTAATGATTTATCATTCATTGGTCAAATATGATATCCTGTAATCTTTATGATGTAGATGGGACACATAAAAAAATACCCACCGCATTTCTAAAAATTCCGTCAACTCGCATTGCCTCCGCGCCCTTTTTTTTCTGGATAGTCTTTATGAAATGCCTGAATCATTTTGTATATAAGTCGATAGCATGAGTTGGAATACGAAAAAACACACCACAAAGATAGAAAAAAAACCCAACCATCTCAGGCAGATATTACGCCTCTCTACATCTCATTATGCCTACTGACCATGTCTCAAACGCCCTTCGTCTCCTTACCAAAGAGGCTGCAGGGCGGGATGATGAATTTCGGCAGTACTGTACGGATACATACAATAAGGATACAGACGACGAGCAGGACTCCGAATGCCCTATTTTCGACCAATTTCATGGGAATGGAGGTGCGACCGCAATTAAAAGTATGACCAATCTAACTCCAATTGAATTTAAATCACTATGGTCGAAATACGCTGATTTCGTGAAGTCCGTATACAACTATGGGAGGAGTATGAAATGTTCTGTATCAGACCAGGATATGCTCTTCATAAAACTTACTGTAATCAGGGCAGGAGGATAGTGGAACTTTCTGGAAAGGATTTTTGGGTTGAAAGGACCCACTTTTGAGCGAATGGTGGTACGAAATGTAAATCATATTGAAGATTTATTTTATAGACTATTCATTGAGGACATGGATGCTAAGATGGGAATGGAATACATAATGAGAGATAAATCCACTTTCTCAACTTTCAAGTTTGCCCGTTGCGCAACTGAAGTAACATTCCAGCAGTTCTATAGACTAGACGGTAGTATGAAAGGTAGGAAGAGGTACTATTCAGGCAAGAAAAAATAATACGGGTACCAAAACGGAAGTTTCCGTTTTACCCTGTGACATTTTCACTAACTGTATAGTTCATTGCCCCGGGTCTATTCCAGACTTCGAAATATTGCGGAGAAACATTTAGTTTCATTTACAAGCATTCGAGAAAAGGGAGGGGGAAGCTGATATACATGACTTTGGAGAGATGGGCACTGAGTATCCATGTTTGTGGGAACTATTGGCAGATGAAAGATACCAAGGAATTGATGAGATTTCAAGAGGTGAACATCCCATGAAAAAACCTCAAAATGGGCATCTGAGTATCTCTCAAATACAGTTCAATAGGAAAGTATTATCAAAAAGGGCCATCGTGGAGAACTTCTTTGGACGGCTTGGTTTATTGTGAGGTCTGATGTCTGCTAATTGGAGATGGTCGGAGGCCATATATGATGATGCCGTTCGACTCTATATTTCTCTAACTAACTACCACGTTCTTCGTCATCCGTTGCAAAGTGCTGATCAGGAGTTCTTTCAACGCTATACAAACCGCATTTATCAAATAGAAATTTCTAAAGCGGAGAAACGACAGCGTACACAACAGAAGTATCGAGAGAAATGCAGGAGACAAATCGATGTTAATTTTCGAGAATTATCTTTCCCGGATGCCCAATCTTTTTGATAATCAGGACTTATTGTTGATTTCTCGTTGAATTTCGAACATTGGAATCATTTTTTGTTGCCATAATATCTTTCACTAAACGACTTTCATTTTTTGAAAATATTATGCATAAATTTCGCGCACTGATTATTTGTACTGTATTTAGCAAAACAGTAGTTGCTCCGTGTTTGCGCAATTGGTGGATATTTGCCACGGAGACCTAATATATAGTCTTTCTTTAAAAAAGTAGGAACATAAATATATTTTTTAAAAAATGTTCATTGCTTAATTTTTTTAACGAAAATTAAGCAAATAGTTTTTCGTTATTTTCTTTTAAAATAGAAATAACGAGGCAGTAATGTCTAAAATTCTGAAAATAGTAAACTTTTTACTTCCATAAATTTGGCGCACGACGTGCTCGACATTCCAATTAAAATTGAAAACTACTCTCCTCCTGCCCTGCTCGGCCGTAGCGATTTTTTTAAAACCCCACCGCATAAGGAAAATGGTAGTTACTTCGAAACAATTCCTTCAAAACAAATATCGAAAAACCAGAAACGAACAAACAACAACAAACAACCAAAATTTAAAACGAAGAACAAGCAACAACACAAAAGTAAGAACAAACAACAACGAACAACAAAAACAACAAAGAATGGAAGAAGTGAAACCACACTACAGAAACAACAGATAGGGTCAGGTTCAGAAGCGTAAGCGGTATCGCTTTGATGCTGACGGTGATCTCTTCCTGCTGCAGTCGGCCATGAGCAGTGTGGCGCATGTTGCAAAATGGGGACATCTGGACACCCTATTTGATCAAGTTGCAATGAAGTTCTTCGACTGAATGGACCAATCGAATATCCAGTTCTCCACTCGCCACACTAATAATTAGCTTCTGGATAGATACAAACAGTTTTTGTAGAAGAGGAAGGAAAAAGTTGTACGGAATATGGAGGCGTCTGGGATAGCTGAGAAGAACACCGAAACGGATAATATTTTGGACGACATTATACTTAAGGTGGACGAATACGAGGAGAAAAGAAGGGCGGAGGGGAATGAACTAAGGAGAAGGGAGAAGGTTTTGAGGGAAAGGGAAAACGAAATAAGAAACATGGCTATGGAGAGGCGGTGGAAGTTTGTGGGAGAAGCGTATTTTTCAGGTGGTGAGATCGAGGAGGTTCATGAAATAAGCTAGGATACCGAATCTTCGGTCCGTAAAAGAAGGCACCGAAACGTGGACAACGGTTCAGATGATGAGATCAAAAAACCCGTTGAGAGATGATATGATTGAAAGGCAGAAATACACAAGATTGAAAGTAGAATTGAGCAAGGAACATATAGCTCTTGAAATATATAGATTAAAGGCTGAAAATGAACGATTTATAAATCTCTTTGAGACGAACAGGCGAAGATTGCGCATGGAAGAGAAACGCCTGGAGATCAATGTTTTAGAGAGGAAGGCTGCAGTGAATGAAAGAGAAAAGTTTGTAGATGCTATTTATTTATTGGCGGATCAGTTTAAGAAAAAGTTATCCTGCAGCCTGCGCCAGAATTGGAGTCGCACATTGAAAATATGAACCCACTTGCCCCCCATTTTCCAGACATGTTTTGAAATTTAATAACACGACAGATATAATGTATAGAAGGGAGATCGGTGCTTGTATTGCTTCAAGCGCACGTGCAAAGTCGTTCCGTGTCCACATCTGTTTTAAGTCCTTATAGCTCCATTTTACTGCCTCTATCAAAATAATCATGTCGGTGTTGAATATTTCCTGTGCTGTGGCGTCAGTATTACGATTATACCCAACCTGAAACAATGGTCGAAGAACATGGGCATCATCGCCATAACTATAGTACTATTCTCAGTCTATGATTAAGCACGTTTCCAATGACTCATTGAGACCGCTTCCTCTGATCAGTAAAACCAGGTGTAGTAACCCCTGGAAGTGGGTACTGAGGAGCTACCAACACCAATTGCGTGCTTTATCGCCCTGCCGCACTAATGTACGGACTACCAGTCTCCACCCAGAAGTTCCCTTTTTTACACGTGTCTCCCCCTTTTCCTCTCACAACGTGTAGTGCTTGCACACCTGTTGGCTTGGGACTACAGGCCTGAAAGCACCAACAGCTTTAGACAATAAAAGCCGTCTCGCCTACGCCAACGGAGTGCCAAAGAGACGGACATATTTCCGCTGGTGAGAACCGAACCCTCAACTTTCGCCTCAACTAACATCAACTCTAGCAGGAGCCAACTATCTGAATCTCCGTATGATCGGGATAAGGACGACCTATCAGTGCTCCCCCACGTGCACGCCTCAATCACGGCACCACTGGTCGTGTTGGAGCAAGGATCTTCTGACATTTAGCCCTCGTTTCACGACGGTGTTTACAGCCCACCGTAGCGAAGGGATCCTTTCCCAAAGCCTCTGCCACTTCGACCTTCTACGACAGGTACCCCCAATCCACTACGGGTGTGGTACTACAATGGTCTTCCAACCAAGAAAACTACTGTAACTACATATGCAAATATATCTACAACAACAACAAAATATACTTCTTCAATCACAACTAATCCCCTGGCATTGAAAAAAAACCAAGTCATGTCTCACCAGTCTTCCGCAGCATCAACGCGTTCAAGAAAAACAACGGGCCTGGAAGGCCTCTTTGCACACCAAACTGCGGACGTCCAGGCCTCCACGGCCGCACCACCCCGGTATCTCCGTATCCCCCAGCCTTGGACACTATGATAATTCCCCCGCCTTGTTCATGACTCGCATTCCGCCCGCCCCAACTTCACCCTATGCCTGGCGCGAAGGAGGCCCCCCGGAATTAATCCTTCCTCCTACCTTCGATGGAACTAATCGTCCTCCAGCCTTCGATATTACTAATCGTCCTGCACCCACCGCGGACACCACAACGGTAATCCCACCGTTGGCCCCCTACCAGTGTGCTGACGTGACGAGCCGACTTGATCTTCTGGACGCAGAGCTGGGTCTTCTTGGGGCGCACGTGCAAACGGAATTAGACCATCGTGTCGAACAGGATGAAATGACCCTAGGACGCCTCGAATCGAGCAAGACCCGGTGCACCAACTCGAGTCCAAGATGGAATCGATGACGAAAAATGTTTTGTCCATTACAGTGTCTCGAGTTTCGGAGTACATCCAACTCGAGAAAATCACGGACACCGTCACCCAGCTTACGATTCGCTTCGTTCATACTTCAACGAATGTCGACGACACTTGAAATCAATTCACCCAGATGGACACACCAGATACCTGGCACGCCATTGATCCCCCACTCGCAGCCACGTCTCCCACGACGCCTGACCTACGACACAGTTATTCTGCGGCCCACCTCGAGGGCGACATCCTTGCCCCCATACCTAGGTCTGGGGCACCCCAGCACCTTCGCTGGTCTCAGCCCTCCCGCCTGAGCTCATCACGAAGTCGGACACGCCCGCCCCATTACCCGATAATGGCGCGTTGGACTTTCTTCCTCCGCACCTTGGAGGCTTTACGACAGGCCTTCCTCCATTTAAAACCGCGGTGGAAGTCTTCTGTACCCTCGTCGAGAACACGGCTGCCGTTATGACGGAAAAGGAATACAAACACCTACATGGCTTAAAACGAACAATCGATGCTCATTTTCTATCCATGGGAACGTTTTACGGTTCCGACGGCATGCTAGGGTTCACTTTCGTCTCCGACCTCGTCGAGGCTTTTAACGCCTACTCCATGAGCCAGGGTACCGCAGTGCACATTCTCGCCCATATTTGTCTGACCACGATCGGTCCTTATACGACTCGGAGGTCCTGCCGGGACGCTCCACCCAGCTGTCCTGGCTGTGAACATCGTGGCTTTACATAGTACATATCCTGCTGGAATTCTTTATCACCGAAGAAACGCTTCGTGTCGAGCAGCGCGTACTCAGAGATGCGCAGAAACGCACGAACTAATCGGTCGATACATACCCCGGGCGGTTGGAAGAGGTGGCCTCTGGACACCGCCACGTGTTCCATCCAACGAGGCTCATCAACAACTTCGACTTGAGGTTGGACACCGCAACTGGTTCGCTCCTCCGAACCCATCTTTTCCAGCTTGCGCCATCCAAGGTACAGGATTTGCAGGCGATCGAACGCCTAGCCGAAATATTCGGCATCACTGCCGACACCATGATGTAGCACTCCAAACTGGGCTCGGTGCCTAAAATATCGCCAACCCCACACCATCAGTGGCTGCGTTCAGATTGAGACGGCCCCCGTTGACGATTATGTTCATTCTCATGGCGACGGAGCAACCTTCTCCCCTTCAACTCTACCATCTTCTATCGAACCATGGCCGAAGGCGTCCTTGGAAGCCACCCCCGTGGTCGCTAGTGCTGCTCCTTCCCTACTGATACTCCGAGACCATATCCCAGAGCTCTAGGAGGATGAGCAATGCGACGTTGCCGCGCGACTGGAAACCGTCTTTCTGACGACGTCCAGACATGGCACCGAATCCGATTCGGCGTGGGTGACCTAGGAATTGTTGAAAAAAGTCAATAAGTCCAACAACTCCATCGGACGTGAGCACTTCGCCGTGTCCACACCCACGGAACACCAGATAGAGTTGTCCACGTCGGCCATTACGTCCAATTATTTGGCACTCAACTGTTGGACATGCCGGAAGTCGGGAAATTCGGCATTCACGTGTCCAAGCTTGACGGTGCAACAGCGAATATTTTCCGACTATTGCTACTACCGTCATCAAATCGCGTCGAACTCCCCGAGTCGCCGATTGGTCCAAACAAACCTCCGCCTACAGGGCGGGTAGGTCTCCTGACCCCGGGAAGAAACCGCCGACGAATTCATACGGTACTGCGACCCGCGGTCGAAATGGCAGTAGATTTTTCAGGGCACGTGAAAGCACCCAGGACGATAGTTACCGTCCCACCTTTCTCATACCAGAGCCAAGCAAGGACTCCACTATCGTATCAGACGGTGATGCAGAGGACGCGGGAAATGACGCAGGGCAGTAGCTGAACGAACAATGTCTGCTTCCCCCGCATGCACGTCCATCCATTCCCTGAATGAGGCACGCGTGCGACACCTGTAGGTAATAAACGAAACAGTATCTGTCCTATGTTAGCGTGTCTGGTCACCTTCTTCCTCGTTCTAACAAGCTCCTATCACGTACTGCTCCGGAGGGCCCACGAACCCGTCCCACCTGCGCCCCGTCGGACAGGTAGGGGTTCCAGTCGTCCTTCACGACGGCCGTCGCCTCATCAGCCAACTGGTTGCCCAGGACCATCTAGAATGGCCAAGAATGAAGATTGGCTCAATTCCTTCTTGATGGGTGGAACGTTCGTACTTCGAACTGAACGCTCCCACCCGATCCTTTCTCAGCCATCGAACACGAACAAGTCGCACATTTGGGCATCCTCGTTTTACTTGGTCTCCGCATCGATTGGAATGGAGTCCACAACGATTCTCCAAAGCTGCGCCGTCATAGATACCGTCGCGGCTTTAAACATCGTCAAATATTCGGCACTTCCCTCCACATGGAGGGATCACTTGATCCCCAAAGCACCACTACCCACACTTGGGGACGCGAACGACAAAGAGGTACGCTTTCTTGGCGCCACCCCTTCGCCTCCGACTGGGACACTCGAAGTATGTCTCACGATTCTATGTTGCACTCAGCTTGGCGTGCAACGTGCTGATAGGAATCGTGTTACTATTCCAATTTTTACGGGCCATATGTTGCATACCGGGAACCGTTGAACTGACTAGAGAGATAATCCGAATCCTCAATTTCAATAAATTATCGACAGAGCCCTCGGGATTAGAGGAGGGGGATTCGATTCCGGCATGCGACCCGTTTCCGCCCACGTATCACCTCATTCTGTTTTTCATACCCTTCACCATCCCCGCGATGTCACAGTCATACGTTTGACTGGTCACGGGCATCGATAGTACGATTCACATCGAAACCAAGAATTACTTACTCGCACGATCCGAACTTTGCGTGACACACGGGACGCATAAGGTACAACGAGGGGATCCATTCAGGATCCTCGTGTCTATGTTCACAAACGCCGCCCTCTAGTCTCCAAAAATATGGCCGTGTAGTACGCAGTACGCCACGCCACCCTTATCGTGTCTCTCACGGGACGAGGCCCCGACTAGATCGCGTCGTCTCTCTCCTTGTACCTCGGAGTATCCACCGAGGACAACATCCCACGAGACGACGGGCCTATTTGCCCCGACGGCAACATGTTCCATACGCAGAAACCGTGGAGGACCCGACAATACCTCCTCTGCCTCCGAAACTGGCCGGAAGCATGCAGCCGGCCCTCTACTGACGCACGACCGTTGATCCTTACACGTTAACGACGACGACATCAGCACCGGAATTATGTCCATGCTGGACAAGAATCGGTCCATGTGGAAGTTTTGCCTAAGTGAAATAAAGGCGACAGTGCATCGGATGGCGTTGAATTCAAACACGCGACCCATCCATCAGCATCCGTACAGGGCTGGCCAGAAATATCAGAATATCCTGGATGATCACATCCAGCAGCAGTTAGCAGCTGGCGTTATCAAACCTTTCCAAAGTGAATGAGCAATACCTATAGTATTAACTCCAACACAGGACGCCTCCCTGTGTGTGGACTACTGCCGCCTTAACAGACCCACTATCCCAGATACTTATGCTCTCCCACGAATGGATGATTGTATCGACAGATTAGGCTAGACGACGGTCTCAACTACCTTGGACACCAACAGCAGCTATCGGCAGATGCCGCTGGACCCGTAGAATTGGGACACGACAACCTTCACGTCCCACTGTGGGGAATTCCGTTATACCAATATGCCCTTCGGCCTCCGCAACGAACTGGCCACGTTTCAACATGCGCTGGACATTAGCATGACGCGCGTGAGATGGAAAACGAGCCTCGTTTACCTGTGAGACGTGATCATCTTCTCCTCACCCATGCGGGAGCACTTCCAGCACATGTACGACGTCCTCAACCTCCCAAGCTCCGTTGACATCTCACAAAAGGTGCGCAAGTGCGATTTATTCCAGCACAAGGTCAATTACCTCGAACACGTCCTCCTACCAGGGAAACTGGCGATTGCGTCGGACGCCACCAAAGGCACTCGGGATACTATCTTCCTCAAGGACAATACGCAACTGCGATCATTCCTCGGGGCGTGCAATGTGTATCGCTAATTCATCCACAAGATCGCCAAGATGGAGCACCACCTCCACTGGATGCTGGGAGAAGAGACCGACAAAGAATGCGGGTCCCCGACCGATGTCCGGGTGTGCGCGTTCAACGCCCTGAAACAAGCATTGATCTCTCCCCTGGTCCTAGCTCTCCCACGCTTGTAACAGCCCTTCATGATTGACACGGATGCTTCTGATTATCAAATCAGTGCTGTCCCTCTCTGACAACAGGACGACGAGAAACCATCGTCCTGAGCGACCATCGGATACTGGTCTTGCGCCTTGACGAAGGCGGAGCGAAACTACTCCGCCATGGACCGCGAGTGCCTCTACGTGGTATGGGGGATAATCACACTGCGAATGTACATCGACGGCCAACCGTTTACTGTGCGTTCCGACCACAACGCCCTGATATGGACGCTTTCTATCGAGGACCCGACGGGCAGGATTTCCCGATGGTGCCAACGTCTTGCGCTGTACAATTTTCAAATAGTACACTGGCCATGTAGAGTACACCAAGTCCCGGGCGCACTGTCCCTCCTTCTCGTCCCACACGCCACGGGTGATGCCGATCAGACCCCCTTTCATGACTACACCCCCACTTTTTAAGGTGGCGTTCAGGTAGTGACACGACGACAGGAACGACAGGAGTCATTCGCTAACCTTCAGGGGTATATATTATCCCTGCGGCTAGGCGAACCCCGGCGCACCACGCCATCATGAGTGGCCACACCGGTCCGACGAAAATGACCAACACACTCCGCCGCACCTAGTATTGGCCTGAAATGGTTGCGGACGTTCTGGCGTCGGTACGTTCCTGTTTGAATTGCTAGAAGAACTATCTGCACCTAATTCGGAAGTCACACCCGATGCCAACTATTACTTGCTACGAAGCCACTTAAATGCGTCGAGATGGACTTGCTGGGACCCCCACCGGCCAGCAAGGCGGGTAACAAATACTTCCTAGTCATTACTGACTATTTCAAAAAGCTTACGCAAGTCGTGTGCTTCCGGAAGACGACCGCTTATGTGATAGCGGTCGCCTTCGGCACACACTGAGTGTAAAAGTATTATGTACATACAAGTAAATGATCACAGACAATGGAACGCGGTTTGAGTCCAAATTCTTCTAGGAAAACTACAAGATAGGAGGTGTCCAACACATTCACCAGTACGTATCACCCCGAGACCAAATGCCAATGCGAGCGTTAAAATCACACGCTCGCAGCCATGCTCTTTTGCTATGTTAAAGATAACCCACACGATTGGGACACCTACGGGCCGACATTGACTTACAAATATTACATGCACGTCCACCAAATGACCGGAACCCGGCCATTTGACCTTGTCCTGAGCCGACCGGCACCCGATTCTACGGCTGCTTTCGACTTGACGGCACAATTCGTTCCCGGAGCGCAGCGCCTCGCGTTACTGGATTGCTTACGGGAAACCATGGCCCGAGCCCGGGCCACCCTCCCGAAACCCAGGCACGTTACAAAAGTGACTTCGATAAGTGGATACGCCGAATCCGCCACAAGCCCCAGACTGGGGAATGGATCTTCCTCGAGCCAGACGACGGCACTCACAAGTGGCCTAAGCTCCAACACACCGTCGAGGGGCCCTACCGCGAACTGGAGACAGCAACATGCACGGTGGTTATACAACACAGCAAAATCGTCATACTCGTCGGCGCTGACGGCGTCACCTCCACTCCTGCGCCCGAATCGGACGCACCCCACGGCCATCCAGGCGCAGCGACGCCTCAGGATATGGCCGACAAAACAACCGATGGTGTCACGTGGCTTGTAGAGTGCATGGATGATCACTGAA